>JBBBDQ010000933.1:395000-467500 GCA_037127315.1 Ascarosepion bandense
TGTGTTAGGAGGTGTCTATTGACCTTACATTTAAACTCCTGGAGATTGTAGCCGTCGGGGAAGCAATCGTTTGGAAGAGAATTCCACAGTCGGGAAGTGCGAGGAAAGAAACTGTTGGAGTAGAAGTTACGGCTGCATTTTATCGATTTCACTGTAAAAGGGTGGGATCTAGTTGCTAATCTAGTATCTCGTGCAAATTCGTATTTAGGGGGCACCAGTGATCTAAGTTCATCGGAGCAGAAGCCGTGAAAGTATTTATAGAAGAGACACAGCGAAGCCACGTCTCGCCGGTGGGAGAGAGACTGCAGGCGGTCTGCCAAGTCGGTATCTATCACATTACAGACCCTCCTCTGAACCTTATCGAGAAATCAACTTTACAGTGTTAAATTGTGTAAATAAAGGATGCTGCGAATATAATGGACCGAGCATGTGAGCAATGATGAGGTCTTGGAAAGGATTGAAACAAAAAAAAAATTAATACTGTGCATCAGGAAGAGACAGCTGAAGTTCCTGGGACACGCAATGAGGAAGGAGGTCTGGAGAACCTGATACTAACAAGTCAGATAGAGGAAAAAAGAGACAGGGAAAAGTTATCATATTTGAAGACCCTAATCAGGTGGATGACAGAACGAGGATTGAATGGTGTAAAAGGAGAAGGCGTGCTCAGAGCCACCAGAGATAGGGAAACATGAAAGGCCATGATCGCCTACGTCCTGAATAGACAAGGCACATAGAAGAAGAAGAAGAAGAAGAAGAAGAAGAAGAAGAAGAACGTTTCGTCCATTTTTTTTAACCATGGATGTAATACTTGCTGTTTTTCCGTAATTTAGCAATCTCCACTTTGACGGAGATTATTCTGGCTTGTAAAGGCATAAATCCATCCTTCTCCTTCAAGCTATGGGTTAAATATCTGAACAAATTGGCCTTTTTTTTTTTTTTGGCAACCAGTATACCGAGGAAAGAAATAGCGACCTACTGCGGGAATATCTTCTGCCTTTTTAGTCATGGATCAAAAGATAAATCATCGCCGAAGTGTGTATCATATAAGGCACTTAACCGACTGATATTCATGTCAATGCCATTTAGATCTTCTATTTCCAAGAACTATTTCTTCCCTTTTCTTTGCTATTCTAACCTTATTGTATTTCTTTGTGTACTCGTGTATAAGGAGGGCATTTCTTTCATCCAGCCTTTATGCCATTTTTATATTCAAGTAGCTCTTTTTTGTGTTACTGCTCATGTTTCGTTTGTATTGGCACAAAGCAGGTGTTTTCAGCATTTGCACGCACCCTGGCACGTGTCCTCACAGTATCTATGGCAACATCTAATGCATAACAAATCTCTACAAATAATTAAATTAATCAGAGTATACATAGTCTTTCATCGACTAATATGACAATTAAACCAGACTGCTGTGTCTCAGAAATTAACTTAATCCACGCAAGACTTTTTAAAGAACATGCTTGTTGCTAAGCCGATGTAGAGTTCTCTTAGTTTTTAGAGAAAGATGGCTGAAGATGAATAGGGAAACAAACAATTCTTATATTTGTCAACATAATCAGTCAGTTAAGTGCCATACACGAAACACGCTTGGGCGATCATGTCTCGAAAGAGACATGACTGATTGGGCAGAAGATTATCTCGCACTAGGTTGCCATTGCTTTCTGCGGTAGACTGGTTGCCGACCAAGGCTATAGAACCCTATCGTTATAGAACCCAATCTGTTCTGTTATTTAACCCATAACTGGAAGGAATAGACGGATTACTACCTTTCCCAAGGGTATTTGCGCGTAAGTGAATGCAATGAATTCAACTGGAATTCGAACTCGGCTCCCCGATTTCTCGTTCCGAGCCGATATCTACTGCACCACCACGCACATCCGTGTCAACATAATACGATATCTTTTAATCGTTACATGCCTTGTTCTATTCAATGACATTCCCAAAAGTATTTGTCCAGAAAATATCATGTTTATGAAATCCTCTACGAGTAGAGGACAGAAAATGGTATATTCCCACGTGTTCCTCACTGATCAGTCAGTTTAGTACCATAACTGATACACACTTGGACGATCATGTCTGGAAAAAGACATGACTAACTTGGCAGAAGATTATCCCGCAGTAGGTTGCCATTACTTCCTGCGGTAAACTGGCTGTCAACCAAGGCTATAGAACCTAATCTGTCTTGTTATTTAACCCATAAAAGACGGATTAATAACTTTTCCACTGGTATTTGTGCGTAAGTCAATACAAGGAATTCAACTGGAATTCGAACTAAGTACTGGGTGACCGCTTGGGAATACCAGGCGCTGTAAGCGTTCAGTATCGTATGTGCGTTGTGATGCACTGGATATCGGCTTGGAAGGAGAAATCGGTGAGCCCAGTTTGAATTCCAGTTGAGTACCCTGCATTCACTTAAGCACTGATACCCTTGGGAAAGGTATTAATCCGTCACTTCCTTCCAGTTATGGGTTAAATAACAGGATGGGGCCTGGAGGCAACCCATCTAGTGTTGGTGTCACAATAAAAACACCCTTGATAGCCCTGGCGAAGCATCAAGTTTTCAGCTATTTGACAAGATTATGAATTTCGCTGCAAACTGCGCCAGCGTTCCAAATGCACAGGGAATACTGGAGGGGTGTAGTGAGTTCTATCTCGGCCAATAGCCGCAGGGCGACGACGACGAAGGAATTCGAAATCAATTCCCTGATTTCTCGTCCCGAGCCGATATCTCCTGCACCACAACGCACATCGCTGATATTTTTTTTTAATCATCTCACCCCAAGCAAGGCATTCCACTGCCACTATTGCGCATGGGGCTACATAGGGGAAGGTAAAGAGAAGGAGTGGTTAGACATAGGGAATGTCAGGAGGAAGGTGACAGATGAGTAAGGATAGCGAGGATGAGGGTTGGGCAGATGGGAAAAGTGTTTGATAGAATGGGAGCAGGTTAGTGTGTTAGGAGGTGTCTATTGACCTTACATTTAAACTCCTGGAGATTGTAGCCGTTGGGGAAGCAATCGTGTGGAAGAGAATTCCACAGTCGGGAAGTGCGAGGAAAGAAACTGTTGGAGTAGAAGTTACGGCTGCATTTTGTCAGTTTCACTGTAAAAGGATGGGATCTAGTTGCTAATCTAGTATCTCGTTCAAATTCGTATTTAGGAGGCACCAGTGATCTAAGTTCATCGGAGCAGAAGCCAAAATCAAAACATAAAAAAAGATACTCATAACCATTTGGATGTGCGTTGTGGTGCAGTAGATATCGGCTCGGAACGAGAAATCGAGGAGTCGTGTTCGAATTCCAGTTGAATTCCTTGCATTCACTTTCGCGCAAATAACCTTGTGAAAGGTATTGTCTCTTTCCTCCAGTTATGGATTAAATAATGGGACAGATTGGGAGACTGGTTTGCCTTACCTCAGAAAGCAGTGGTAACCTACTGCTTCTTCTGCCCAGTCATTCATGTCACTTTCAAGACATGATCGCCGAAAGCGTGTATCACATATGGCACTTAACTGATAACCTTTTTTATGGTGACTACTCTTTAAAAATCGCAGTGAAAGATCTGCTGTGTCTGCCAACAGTCAATGATGTCATTATGCTTTATGTAATCCAGACGCAGGATTATAAGAATTACTGTAATTTAGTCTTATATATGTTTATATACTAATTTACATGAAAATCTCTTATAAGAGAAATAACGTGTTATTTTTTTTAAACATAATGTTGTATATTTTAATCATTACATTCTTTGCGTGGTTTTATAGTTTTTATAGTTCTATAGTTTTAGCGTAAATTATTGGTAATTAAAATATATCATCTTTATAGAATTCTTTATATTTAAAAGACAGAAAAAAACTGTGAAACTTTCTACATTAAGAGGACTGAAAAATATTTTAATTTTACCAAACCTTTCAATAGTATTGTTTCATTTAATCATTACATTCTTTGAATGGTTCTACATTTTCGTTGTAAAGACTGATAATATAAAATATCGATGATATAATTATCGAAAAACTATCTTCTGTTATAACTATTTATCTGCGCGCTAATATGCACGCATGCGCATTAGTTTTATTGTATATCATAACTAGATTAATCTCACACACACACACACACAAACACTCACATAAACATATAGATATATATATTTATGCATGTTTCATTAAATAATATAGAGAAATTTTGTCTATTTATTTGATGTAATTTTTTTTTCATATTCTCTGATAAGCATAATAGGATTATCATTAAATGAAGAAAGAAAATTACAATATTGATACATAATCTTTTTAATAATCCAATCTAAGCTTTCGGCTTCCATAAGCCATTTTCAAAGAAGTCAAATTGCATTATATATTGTAAAGACGGAAAAACCATTATGACACACTGTTTTTGTTTACATGCAAGATTTTTAAGCAACAACAAACCCGTGCATTTAAGACGCTGGAAGAGAATGTCGCATCACGTCTCATGACGTCACTCATGACCTAGCGAGAGTGAAAACAAGAAATACCAAGTATGAGAAGCCATTGGAATAAACCAATGGCTTCTGTTAATAATTATAGGCATTTAAGGTTATTTGCGGAAATTTCATAGTTTATATATATATATATATATATATATATATATATATATATGTGTGTGTGTGTGTGTGTGTGTGTGTGTATATATATATATATATATATATATATAAACATATTACGGAAATTAACGAATTTTAACGAAACTTGGTTATAAGCAACCGACAATTTGTAATTAATTATTTAAATATTTAATCGGTAAAAATAATGTTCAAAATAATTCATATATATATATATATATATATATATATATATATATATATATATATATAACTGATGCGATGGGTAAATTATCACCATTTTTATTATTAATTTTGCGCATGAGCACGTTTTGATTTTGAATATTATAATAGTGTCAGTTGGGCACCGTCTAAAAGTGCTCCACCACACAATTCATTCCGCAAGAAATTTAGAAACGATATGCTGTACTGCTATCCATTCGGGCCAGAACTTTTCTATGTACCGTGTCTCTTCAGGATATACACGATCATGGTCCTCCACAGCTCCCTCTCCCTTGTCGCTCTTAATAACCCTTCTCCCAGTCAATCTCCGCTCCGCAATCCCTCTGCTTAAGTTCATCAGGTATTTCATGCGTTTTTATCCGTTGTGTCTTTTTCTCTCTATCCATCCCGTGAGCATCAGTTTCTCCAAGCCATCTTTCCCCATTCAGTCAGTCAGTTAAGTGCCAAACGTGATACACTTGGGCGATCATGTCTCGAAAAAGAATAGACTGACTGGGCAGAAGATTATACTGCAGCAGGTTGCCAGTTTTTTTCTGCGATAGACTGATTGCCAGCCAAGGCTATAGAAACCAATCTGCCCTGTTATATAACCCATAACTATAGGAAATTGCCCAGAAGTGAATGCAAGGAATTCAACTGCAGTTCGAACTCGGCTCTCCGATTTCTCGTTCCGAGCCGATATCCCCAGCATCACAACGAACTTATGTCCCAAAACTTCAGCTGTCTATTCCTGATGTTAAGTATCAGGTTCTTTTTTTTTTTGTGCATTCTCTCCAAAACTTCGTCGTTGCTTGTGTGTTCCATCTATGGTATCCTCAGCATCCTTCAGTAGAGCCACATTTTGGTTGCTTCAACTTTTTCCTTCGTCTTTGATGAGATTGTCTAGCATCCGCTGCTATATCGAAGGACAGATATCACATAACAATCCAGTAGTTTTTTTTTCCTGTTCATTAATATTCTACTCAGCTTCTGGAATGCATCAGTGTCCATGCCAATCACCCCTTCGGATCTCCGTATCGCACTTCCCCTCCTCTGTTAGAATACTTCCCAGGTATTTAAATTTCTGCACCTGTTTGATTTTGACATCACCAACTTGCAGTTGCCATTTTGGGCTCCTCGTTTTACTGATTACCATGCATTCAGTTTTCTTGTACTTGATATGTAGTCTTTTCTTTCTGCTTTCTTTAACTACTTCCTTCATTTGGGTGTCAATCTGAGGACCGTGCAGAAGATTCAGAAAGAGTTGGATGAGTCTAATGGCTATAAAAAAAAAGATGCTCAAAACCATTTGGATGCGTGTTGTGGTGCAGTGGATATCGGCTCGAAACGAGAAATCGGAGTGCCAAGTTCGAATTCCAGTTGAATTCCTTACATTCACTTCGCACAAATACCCTTGGGAAAGGTATTAATCCGTCTCTTTCCTCCAGTTATAGGTTAAATAGCAGGACAGATAGGGTTCTATAGCTTTGGCTAGCAACCACTCTACTGCAGAAAGCAATGGCAACCTACTGCGGGATAATCTTCTGCCCAATCAGTCATGTCTCTTTCGACACATGATCGCCGAAAGCGTGTATTACGTATGGCACTAAACTGGCTGACTGAAAATAATAGTTGAAAACACGATTAGGGCTACTACTGGCCATAAAGTGAGGGAACGGTTTTCTGCTGTTGTGAAGTAATAAACTGATCACCCACTAATAACTAAATAATATAATACATCTCTTACTTCTCTAGCTATGAGTCGAAAAACAGAACAGATTGGGTTATATAGCCTTGGCTGGCAACCAGTCTACCGCAGAAAGCAAGGGCAACCTACTACGAGATGATCTTCTGCCCAGCTCTCAAATCTTACTCTGAAAAGAAAAGAACTCATGAATTTTTTTTTTTTTTTTTTTTTTTTTTGAGGACCAAATGTTTTACCATTTGGGTCTGACGAGCCGCGATAATAACATCAAAACGCGGTGAAATATGTATTACCCATTGTAATATTCTAACATCTTTTATAAATTATATAACTCTGTTAAATTAAATAAATGAATTTAACATTGAGTTCTCTTGAGTTCGTCTCTATTGGAATTTACCTGGATTGCATACCAAATGTACTACGATATATATATACAGAGAAAATACGTTTTTGAAAGTGGTGTGGGAACTGAATCTCTCTTGGCTTCTATCAAATATGTTGGGCAGACCATGTATTATAAAAGTTAATGAAAAGAGTATGTAATTAAAGGGACGTTTTTAATAAGTTACGACAAGCATATTAATACTTGGACTGATTTACTTCGTCGGCTATTCACCATTCTGACTTTCCACTTTTTTTACTTATAAAGTTGTCTTGTTAATTGTTTGCAACTTATTGTTCTGTATTTTTTGTATATATCCCTTAGCACCGGATACTGTGCAGAATGAATATAAGTATCACCCAGTTTTCTCTGTGCATCATTCATCTCGACCTGAAACAACAGATTAGTGACAATGAATTACGACAAATTAATATAAAACGCAAGTGTAGAAAAATACTAGAGTTAGCAATAGCAACAAAGGACCAAAGAACACGCAGAAACATTCATTAAAAGTATAAACTAACAAGTACTACTTACTTAAATGGAGGATTTTAAAAATTGCTTGCTGGAACTTTGGAAACAGCAAGAAACTGTAAGCAAACAAGAATAAGATAACTTAGTTGTAGGCAAACAAGAATGGCAAAGATTATTCAGAAAGGCATCGATAAGAACTCGAACGACAAGTCAAAAGGCTTTTTAAAATTACGGGAAACTTTCTCAAAATGAAAAAAAATGATCCAGTCAACCTAATATTTTTCTCGAGATTTCGTAATCAACTCAATTGGTGAATTTTTATACAAACCAGACGAAGAAACCACATTCGGGGCATATATATATATAAAATATTCCAAAAAGCCTGTACAACATGGTCGGATGAAGAAAAAGTGCGATTTTGCTGGGTAAATTCGGCGCTGGGGAACACGAAAAGTACGTTGATTTTATACTTCCAAGACATAAGAGATTTAATTCATCAAAACCAAGGAAATATTAACAAATATATTTAGTGAGTGGAGCTCACTTTTCAATACGCGTTGGCAACGTTTGAATCGTACAAAGAGAACAATGAGGACCACACAAATTTTTCCAGTATTGTCTACAGAGAATGTGAACGAAATCAAACCAGTTATGTTTAAATGCCTAATTTTCTTTCGGGGACTGACCGCACCAAAAGGGGCAGAAATAAGGTCGTGATTGCTCATGAAATAAGAACAAATCCAAAATCTTCAAATCTTTCGTAAGAATGTCAACGTATTTTAAATTTAAGGGCAGACATGGCGAAAATTGAAGAACGACATGTGTCCCATGTTCATGCAGTCGAGAAAAAAACCACAAGGTATTTAAAAAAATTCTTTTAAAATGAACCATTCTTTTGGTTTGGTGAATTACATTTATTTAAAAATTGCCCTTTAAAAAACAAAGGGGGTCACAATTGTGGGGAGAAAAGATATAAATTTTATCATTGTAAAAAGAAACCCAAAAGTAAAACAAAAAATAAATATTTTGTCCATTGTACTATGAAAAAAAAAACAAAAAACAAAAACAGGCGAGGCAATGAAAAAAGCCATAAATTTTTAAATAAATGATAAGAAAGTCAAATTTCAAATTAGACACGGGTTCAGACTTAACAATAATAAACACTGTAGCCTGGAAGAAAATCAACAGACCAATATTAATCACTTCTAAAAAGAATCGCCAGAGGTGTGATCGGAGAAAAATTAAAATTCTTGGATGAAATTGTCATAAATATATATATATATTTTTTTTTTCTCAGGCAAAGAGAATAACGCAAAAGCAATTGTCATGGATCAATCGCAAAAACAATTTAGAACAGACTGGATGGAATCGTTCGGCGTGTTCAATCGACTAATAAATACGTTTTGTAATAATGTAGATGGATTGTCAACCAACACGGAAAAATTAAAAAGATAACTCAAATTAAAATTTTTTCCGAAATTTTTTTAGATTGTTTTTGATTTTGCTCAAAAGTAAAATGAAAATTAGAATAAAAAGAGATTGCGACACCATTATGTTAACTAAACAGACAAATATCTTTTACAGCATTGGAGTTTTCTTTTTTTTATAATCATATTGCCACAAGTAAGGCATTTTACTGCCACTGTTTTGCAGGGGGTTACATAGGAGGAAAGTTATGAGAAAGAGTGGCAGGTTATATGGGGTGTCAAGAAGTGGGTAAGAAAAGGATGAGAATACTGATGAGAGTGGAATGGACGGAGAAAGGAGCATGAGAGAGAGGATGCAGATTAGGGAGATAGTAGATGACGATTGACTTTACATTTAAAATCTTGGAGATTGTAGCTGTCGGGAAAGCAAGTAAATGGAAGGGAATTCCACAGGCGAGAAGTGCGAGAAAAGAAGCTGTTGGAGTAGAATTTGCGTTATCGAAAAAGAACTTGCACGGCTGGAGAAATTAGGCATAATAAAAAAAAGATTATATATAAAATAAAAACGATTATACTTCCTAGAGCGTTGTAGTACAGTGGATATCGGCTCGGAATGAGAAACCGGAGGAGCCGAGTTCGAATTCCAGTTGAGTCCATTGTATTCACTTACGCGCAAATACCCTTGGGAAAGGTATTAATCCGTCTCTTCCTTCCAGTTATGGGTTAAATAGCAGGATAGATTGGGTTCTATAGCCTTGGTCGGCAAGCAGTCTACCGCAGAAAGCAATGGCAACCTACTGCGGGATATCTTCTGCCCAGTCAGTCATGTCTCTTTCGAGACATGATCGCCCAAGCGTGTATCACGTATGGCACTTAACTGACTGATAATTTCTAGACAAGCCGGATCGTATATGTAAAAAATAAAACAAGATAAGGGTTTGTGGAGATTATTTGACAGGGCTGTTTGTAACAAATTAATCATCTTCTCTCATCGGCAGACAAAATTTTCGCAAAAGTAAACAAAGGTCGGATGCAACTGCATATTTAAACGATATATTAATAAAAAATAAAACCCATGTCGATATTTTCTAAAGACGTTTCAAGTTCTGCTTTTGTAAAGTTTCCATATATACTGCCAAAAGGACGCTTTTTTCATTTTCTCGACTTTAAGATCTAAAGGTATTTTTCCAAATTTTTTTTTTAATAATCTTACCATTTATTCAGTTTTTGAAGCTGTCTATTGTACTTTACTTTGTATTTGTTAATTTTTTGTCATTGATATTGTTGCTGGGTGTTTTTCAATGCTAGAACAAACTGTTTGTTAAGAATAGCTCAAAGAGTTTTATACAGGAATGTAATCTCGTATAGCTAATCTCCAAGTTTCAAAAGAAAATATTTTAACAACGGGCATTCACTCATGCAAAGCCCAACTGGATCACACCCTGATCAATAAGAAGTGAAAAAACAGTACAACAAATTGTCAAATCTTTTGAAACACTTTTGAAAGAGTATCTTCAGACTATCGGACTGTCTCTTAGCCTTAGAGCCAATAAGAAAAGGATTTCAGCTTTCCAACCGTATGACTGGTCTCTTCTAACAACAAACGTCTTCTCAAAGACCAGTACAACATTGCTGTGGTGGATAAGTTTCAACCACTACAAGCAGATGCTGAAAACACATCTCATAATACAACCAACATTAATTTTATCTTCTTCTTCTATGTGCCCTGTCCCTTCAGGACGTAGGCGATCATGGATCTCCACGTCTCCCTATCCCTTGTGACTCTTAGTATGTTTGCTCCTGTTGCTCATGGCAACCCCCGTTCCGTCATTCACCTGATCAGGCCCTGCAAATATGTTATCCGCTGCCTTCCTCTGTCTCTCCTTCCTTCTATCTGTCCAGTCAGTATCAGGTTCTCCAGGCTCTCCTTCCTCCTTGCATGTCCCAGGAACTTCAGTTGTCTCTTCCTGATGCTCAGCATCAATTTCCTTTTTGTTGCCATTCTTTCTAACACCTCGTCGTTGCTTGTATGCTCAGTCCACGGTATCCGTAGCATCCTTCTGTAGAACCACATTTCGGCCGCTTCCAGTTTTGTCCTCATTTTCGATGATATTGTCCAGCATTCACAGCCGTATTGAAGAACTGACATCACATAGCAGTCTAGCACTCTTTTCTTCGTTTCTATTGAGATTTTCCTTTCCTGTGTGTTATTTTATCACTTCTCATAAAAAGGCTGCAGCAGATCTTATACCTTTAAAACCTAAGCATAAGCAACAAATTCCATTGAAAGAAAAAGTTGCCATAAGAAATTCAAATCCATCCATTGAACTGATCCATATACCGAGATATTTGAAGTGTCTACAATTTATTTTTATGGTTGATTAAGAGTACGTTGCATCACTGTTCGGATTCCAATTTCAGATAATATGTTCTGTTTTGCAAATTAATTTTTTAACCGTTTCTTTATATTATTATGTTCTATATATATATATCACCCCGAGCAATGCCACTGATGTGCAGGGGGCTACATAGAAGTGAAAAGATTGGAAAAGAGAAAACCGGAAACCGCATCCTAAACTGGAAACAAGGGATGAGCCTCTTCACCTGTTCAATAGACGAGGGTGGAGTGTGAACCGGGCGATAGTTTATGTTTGAAAAACATATTGCTAATGTTAAAGGAAATATTTATTGGATTAAAAAAAAACATTAAAAACTTATAGATAGGTAGATATAGATCATGTTCACACAATATTTTTATAATTATTTCACCCCAAGCAAGTCATTCCACTGCCACCATAGCGCAGGGGTTTACATAGGGGAAGGTACTGAGAGTGCCATTAGATATAGAAAATGTCAGAAGGAGGGTGATAGACGAATAAGGAGTTACATAGAAAGAGTGTTTGAGAGAATGGGTGCGAGTTAGTGTGTTAGGAGGTGTCTATTGACCTTACATTTAAACTCCTGGAGATTGTAGCTGTCGGGGAAGCAAGTATGTGGAAGGAAATTGCACAGGCGGGAAGTGCGAGAAAAGAAGCTGTTGGAGTAGAAATTACGGTTACATTTTATCAGTTTCACTGTAAAAGGGTGGGACATAGTTGCTAATCTAGTATCTCGTGCAAATTCGTACCTAGGGAGCACCATTGATCTAAGTTCATCGGAGCAGAATCCGTGAAAGTATTTAGAGAAGAGGCACAGAGAAGCCACGTCACGCCGGTGAGAGTGTGACTGCAGCCGGTCTGCCAAGTCGGTATCGGTCACATTACAGATTCTCCGTTGTATTTTGTCAAGAACCCCGAGGAGAATAGCAGGGGCACCCGACCAGATGTGGCAGCAGTATTCAATACAAGAGCGGATGGTAGATTTGTATATGTGCAGGATAGATTCAGACGGAAAAAAACCTCCGGGCCTTGCACAGAGAACCGACTTTCATAGCAGCGGATTTAGCAATGGATTCGATATAGTCATTCCACTTGAGGTCCGCTGAGAGTGTGAGGCCAAGGAGGCGTCGTGTTTTACTCTCTGGGAGGCAAGCCTGTTCCATGCTAATGGGAGGTAAGTGCGGTTGTCTATTAAAATATTTGTTGATTCAAAAAAGATTAAAAAGGGTAATACACATCCAGTGAATATATATATATATATATATATATATATATATATATATATATATAGTGTATCGAGGAAGCAGACCATTTTCTAAATCTTATAAAGTTAAATATAAACAACAATAAATGTATATTATGTTTAATCATGAACCATAGGTGAAAATAAAGACAATAATTCTCCAACCTTTAGATTTTTTTTTACGTTGGTTCTAAGCTTCATAGAACCGCATTTACGAACTGCGTCTGCTATTTGGTAACTTTCATCGTTGCTTAACAAAGTTTTATGTCAATAGAAGATAAAATCATCTTTGATGGTGGATGTTTTTATATTAACGTCTCTGTAACCTCTCTGAAGATCGCTCATGTGAGCCGAAAGCTTAGAATCAACATAATAAAAAAATATCCAAATTTTTGTATTTACTTTCACCTGAAAGAATCGACCGAGATAGATAGATAGATAGATAGATAGATAGATAGATAAAGAACCGACCGAGATAGATAGATAGATAGATAGATAGATAGATAGATAGATAAAGAACCGACCGAGATAGATAGATAGATAGATAGATAGATAGATAGATAGATAGATAATGATGCCAAGTCTGTAAACAGAGAGTATAATCCCAAAAAGATCTATTTAATATAGAATATTAAATCACAGATCTGTATAGAGAGCTAAATGGATATTATCCACATCAAAGGAAAACTCAACGCATCATCTGAAGGGTTTATAAAGTATAATTTATAACGACGTTAAATGATGTGTTGAGTTTCTTATATATATATATATATAGAGAGAGAGAGAGAGAGGGGGGGAGAGAGTTATGGGAATTAATAAATATACATATGTAAATACACACATGTATAAAATATTATTAGGTGGTAATAAAACAGTGCTCAATGTAGCATAAACAGAACCATATTAAAATTGAACAGGTTAAGAGGCTCATCCCTTGTTCCCTGTTTAGGATGTGGTTTCCGGCTTTCTCTTCCAATCTTTTCACTATTACGTACCCCCCTGCACATCAGTGGCGTTACCGCCTTGCGCGGGTTGATACGATTAAAAAAGAAAAATAGCTTTGTTTATGCTATATATATATATATATATATATATATATATATATATATATATAAACGAGTTATTTTGCGACCCAGGTTTCTACCGTGAGTGATTGCGCATTCAAAAATTCCCTGCCACGTAAGCGTTAAAAAAAAAAACACCGTTACGTAAGCGTTCTTAAAAAAAAAAGATAAACGATAAAATCAGTTATTGAAAATCGCCTGAAAACACCACTCATGGTAGAAACCTGGGTCGCGTAATAACTCGTTTACAAATGGAAAATATTCAAAAGTTCTACAATATAATTGTATTAAACACTTTTTAATACAAATGGGCACTGGTCTAATTTTATTATGACCAAAAGCTAAGTAATTAAACAACCAATCAATCAATCAATCAATATATATATATATGTTAATAAAACCATGGAGAACTAGGGTCTTCCATGTCTTGAAGGGAAATGACGCATAGAAGAAGGGAGCTATTGAACATATTTGAAACTGATTCGTTTCGTTGGCATTTTGTATTTTCGCTTTATTTATTTATTTATTTATTTATTTATTTATTTTACTTTGGTTTCGATATCACGGAAATAAAAATAATAAACCAAACAGGAAGAATCTCATAGTCTGATTTCCTGTGTTAAACTACTGAGAATTTTGAATTTCGTGATAAACGACAAAGCCACAGCAGCAATAATAGTAGTAGTAGTAGTAGTAGTAGTAGTAGTAGTAGTAGTAGTAGTAGTGAGAGAGTTGTCTTTTTTTCATTCTTTGTGTATACCGATCAATTATTCGATTCTGTTCTACTTTACACTTTATTTTTTATCCATGTTTTTTATAGTTTCTGTTTATTTTCCTCTTCCTTCCTTCCTTCCTTCTTTCCTTCCTTTCTTCCTTCCTTCCTTCCTTCCTTCCTTCCTTCCTTCCTTCCTTCCGCCTTTTCATTTTTTTTTCCTTTCTTCTTTTGTGTTTCACCTCTTGTTTTTTCTCTTTTCTTTCTTTCATCCTTCTCTCTTGGAGACATCAGTTCTTCATCAATTTTCACTTCTTTTAACATTTTGTTTGTTCTTTTTTTTTTCTGCCGAGTTTCACTATTTCATTATATTTTTTCGTTTCTTTTTGGGTTTTTTCCATTCTTTTCTTTTTTGGTTACAAATGTTTTTTTTCTTTTCTGCTTTCGCATTTGTGTCACTTTTCTTTTACTAATTTCCTTCTTACACATTTCCTTCCCCTTTTTTCATTCTATCTTTTCGTTCATTTATCATCTCCTATTTAATTTTTCTTATATCATTTTTCTTTCATTCTTTATTTCTCTTTTATTTCTTTCGTCTATTGTTTCTCTATTTCTGATGTCATTTCTTTCTCTCATTATTTGAATTCTGACAAATTTGCTCTTTTCTTCCTTTCTTTCATTAATTTTATTATCACAAATTTATCCTTTCTTTTTCTTTCTCCCTTTCATTAATTAAATTCCGACAAATTTTAATTTTTTCTTTAATTTTCTTTTCTTTTTTTCTTTCTCTCATTAATTTAGTTATAACAATTTTGCCTTTTTTATTTTTTTTCATTAATTAAATTCTGACAAATTAACCTTTGTCTTTCTTTCTTTCATTCATTCTTTTTCTTTCTTTCTTTCTTTTTCATACCATTTCTTTCATTCTGCCATGAATTTTAAAAGTTTATCTTAATAAATTAGCATCTTTTCTTTTTTTCGTTAATTTAATTATGAAACATTTATTATTTTCTTTCTGTCGTTCTTATTCTTTTTAATCTAATTACGACAAAATTTCCTTTTGTCTTTCTTTATAATTTCTTTCTTCCCTTCCTTTTTTCATCCTTTCTTTCTTTAATTTAATTATAATAATTTTCTCTGCTCCCCTTTCTTTCTTTCTTTCTTTCTTTCTTTTTTTAATTTAATTTAATTGTGACAATTAATTTTCTCCTTTTCTTTCTTTATTTCTTTCTGTCTCATATAATTTCTTTAATTCTGCCATTTACTTCATTTTAACAAACTTGCGCTGTTTTCTTTGTTTTCTTCTCGTGTCATTTTCTCTGTTTCGTTCCATTAATTATTTTTTGAGAAATATTACTTTCTTTCGTTTTCAATTGCTTGCATTATACTTTTATTATAAATTTGCCTGTTTTTATTTTTGTTGTTTTTTTTTTGTGGAGTGGGGGCGGTTAGCCTACTTCTCGGAATTTTTTCTCGTATAATGTTTCTCACTCATTCATTACTCGCATCGAACCACCGCCATTGAAAAAAGAAAAAAAAAATAACGAAAAGAGACCTATTTTGGCTCAAAATAAACGAAGACATTTTCTCATGCTGTTCCCTCACTCTGCTACACATGTTTCGAATATGCAAACATGTATCAGTAAATCTGTCGTCTGGTTTTATTATTGGATTTTGATTTGAAATTAAAACTGAATAATGCTCGATCGCCATGATAGATGTGTATTGACGGAAGTAGATTATGCTTAATTTATTTTTTCTTTCATAGTTTTGCAAATCAGGTTCCGGATTTTCTTATCAAAATCATTATTTAAGAAAAAGAAATACTCAAAAGAATTTCTAACAACGACATACATCTTGTTGCAATCAAGACGTTTACATTGCTTACTAGAACTGCACTTACAATGAGTGCTTCTGCTACAGCTGTTTGGTTCGTTGGTGTTGGCATTACAGAGACTGAAACTATGTCTCTTAGGATTGACACTTGTAATAATTTTTGCTGTACTCCCACTGCAGTAAGGATATATATATATATATATATATATATATATATATATATATATATATATATATAAGGAACGAAGATAAAAAATGGCAACGTTCAAAATAATAATTTAAAACAGTGCTTGATATAAAATAGAGGTGTGAATATTTATTATAAATTATAGTTTAGAACATGTACAAATTAAATTTCCCATTTCCCACTCCACCTACATCTCATACACAATTCGCCAAATATAAGAAAAAGGATTTCTATTTCTTTTCACACTACCTGATGAGACATTGGCCTTTCAGTGTCGACACAAAATGTACACTTTCAAGTAGATGATAATTTTTTACATGTTCTAAACTATAATTTACAATATATATATATATATATATATATATATATATATATATAACACAAATATGCGCAAAAACACAAACACACCAACAGAACCTGAAAAACGAAACCCTTAAGGAAACCAACCAATTGCAAGCAGCGCCGCTCCCAGAAAATATCAAATTACATCAGTCAGTTAAGTTCTATACGTGATACACGCTTTGGGCGATCATGTCTCAAAAAAGACATGACTGGGCAGAAGATTATCCCGCAGTAGTTTGCCATTGCTTTCTGCAGTAGACTAGTTGACACCCAAACCTATAGAACCCAATCTGCTCTGTTATTTAATTCATAACTGGAGGGAAGAGACGGATTAGTACCTTTCCTAAGGGTATTTGTACGTAAGTGAATGCAAGGAATCCAACTGGAATTCGAACTCATCTCCTCGATTTGTTGTTCCCGAGTCGATATCCACTGCACCACAACGCACATCCTCAAAATAGATTCTGCACATGCCGTGACCAGAATGTGAACCTGGGTTACCACGGCCACAACGTGGGGTTCTAAGCACCAGACGATTACGGCCGGCAATGTGAGCTCAGGCTTCTTAAAAACAGGAAAATGAAACAGGACTCAACACGAGGAAAGAGCAATAGATATTTTATATGGGAACAGAAATGCTAGTTGATTGCTAAGTATTCACACGTAAAAATCATACATGCTCTAAAATAAGTTTGACATGCACATCTTTTACAATAAAAACTAGTAAAGATACAATCGAAAATTTGAAATAAGGCGAAAAATTACAAGTTTGAGAAATAAGATATCAAAATCAATAAATAGTAAAAAGTGTTCTTCAAGAAAAAAGGTAAATATATTGATAGCCTATTTGTCGTTAGTGACTAATAATGAAAGCAAATCTTGACTTGCACATATTCAAGAATAAATTTTATCTATCAAAGTTAAAATCGACCATGTATTAAAAGCAAATCTTAATTTAAATTAAAATCTAAGCATTTGCAAATATATAATGAAAATGCAACAAAAAAAGGAAAAGTAATGCTGTAGGAAGAGAGATTCTATAAACCAAGATCAATAAACGGAAAACACTCTTGATCTTTCAAAGAAAAACGGCAAAGCAAAAAATATAGATAGCTCTTTCCTCAATCTAAACTTATTTTAGAAATGGAACTTTGTCTGTGTGTGTATGAGTGTGTGTGTGTGTGTGTGTGTGTGTGTGTGTGTGTGTGTGTGTGTGTGTCTGTCTGTCTGTGTGTCTGTCTGTCTGTGTGTGTGTCTGTGTGTGTGTCTGTATCCGTTACCTATAAACTCCGAAACGGCTGTAACGATTTTCTTGAAAATTTACACAGTTGTACCATAAGCGTCTGTGAGTGTTCTTAGCTTGGTTTTGTGTCGCGGTACCCCCGATAAATATCGAAAATCGATGATCGAAAAAATCGGGTTATAGAAGGAGTGGTCCGATTTTAATCAAATTTGATACACTCATAGTCAAAGACATAAGAAACGATATTCAGAAGTTTCAAGGTTGCAGTTCTTACAATAGTGTAGAAAATTTTATATCGATACCAGGAAGTCAAAATTTGTCTTACATCCATTTATTTTTCTTTCAATCTACAGTTTCGCTTTAAGTCGAAACAACTATTGCTTTTTAGTCTTTCGTGCCAACGTCCAAAGAGTCTGAGCTCCAAGACCATGGATTAGTTTTAAAGCTTTCCTTACACCCGAGCAACGCCGGGCTATATATAGCTATATATATATATGCAGGTTCCTTTAAAAATGACTGACAAGGTATTATCATTTAGTATTTTATATACTTTTTCTTTTTTTTTTCAGAAGTCAATTAATTATTATAGATACTGAGCTTGATATGGAATCCTACTTCGTTATATTCAGTCTAATTAATGATAATACCTTGTCTGTCATTTTAAATGAAACCTGCATAAAAGAGATATTGTTGCCCAAATACGCTATATATATATATATTTGTGTGTGTGTGTGTGTGTGTGCGTGTGAAATTCCGTTTATTTATAAGATGTTATATATATATATATATATATATATATTATCAATTCTCTGCACTATTGTAAGAACTGCAACCTTGAAACTTTTGAATATCGTTTCTTATGTCTTTCTCTATGAGTGTATCAATAGCAAGATGTTTGTGTGTGTGTTTGTTTATCTGTCTGTATATCCTTTATACAAATCCACAATTTTTATCCGATTCTCAGCAAACTTCACACAAATATTTTTAGGCTGATTCTGAGCTCCAGGACCATGGATTAGTTTTAAAGCTTTCATTACATCCGAGCAACGCCGGGCTATACTGCTAGTATAATAAAAATCTAACAAAAAAAAAATAGAAAAGTAATGCTGTAGGAAGAGAGATTATATAAACCAAAATCAATAAACGGAAAACACTCTTGATCTTTCAAAGAAAAAGGGCAAAGCAAAAAATATAGATAGACTTTCCTCAATATAGAATATATTTAAAAACAGATCTTCGCTTGCATTCAATTCGAAATATTGGCAAATCTATAATCGAAAATGTATAAGTAAAAAAAAAAGAATGTTGTTGGGACAGAGATTACATAAACAAAATCCATAAACAGGATAATCATTGTTGATTCTTCGAAATAAAACACTAAAACAAAATAAGATGTAGACAGTATTCTCCTCGATATAGAACATAATTAAATGCAAATCTTCAATTGCATTCAACTCTAAACATTAGTAAATATATAATCAAGAATGCAACATAAAATAAAAAAATAGTTTAGGAACATAGATAATATCACCTAAAATCTATTGAGAGAGAACATTGATTTTTGTAAATGAAACCTAAAAACAAAATAAGATATTGACAAACTATTCCGCGAATTAAAACATATTTAAAACAAATCTTTTCTAGCATTCATCTTTAATAATTGACAAATATATAATCAAAAATATAACAAGAAAAGATAAATTAATGTTGTGGAAACAACAGTTTATATCACCCAAAACCTATAAACGGAAAACATTGTTGAGATTTCAAAATCAAAATAAGATGTAGACAGACTCTTCTTCAAATTAAAACATACTAAAAACAAATCTTCACTTGCATTCAACTCTAAGCATTAGAAAATATATAATCAAAAATATAACAAGAAAAGATAAATTAATGTTGTGGGAACAAAAGTTTATATCACCCAAAACCTATAAACGGAAAACATTGTTGAGATTTCAAAATCAAAATAAGATGTAGACAGACTCTTCTTCAAATTAAAACATACTAAAAACAAATCTTAACTTCCGTTCAACTCTAAGCATTAGAAAATATATAATCAAAAATATAACAAGAAAAGGTAATGCGCTAAAAACAGTGATTACATCAACCAACATTAAAAAAGGAAACTATTATTTATTCTTCAAAGGAAAAATACAAATTAACAAACAGAAAAACACTATTTCGCGATTGAAAATATTTAAAAACAAAACGTAACTTTCATTCAAATTAAAACATAGACAATGTATAATCGGAAATGTAACAGATAAAGTGACATCAATGATGCAAAAATTGAGATTACATCACCCAAAACCAAAGAAGAGAAAACATTGCTGATTCTTCAATCGTAAACAGTAAAACAAAAAAGACATAATCAGTCTCTTCCTCGTTATAAAACCTATTTAAAAACAAATATTCAAATGCATTTACCTCTAAACACTGGCAAATATATAATCGATAATGTAACAGAAAAATAAAAATAACCTTTTAGGAACGGAGATTACATCACCCAATATCAATGAGTGGAAACATTTGCTGATTCTTCAAAAGAAAACAGCAAAAGAAAAAAGATATAAACAATCTCTTCCTCGAATATAGAACATAATTAAAAGCAAATCTTCAATTGCATTTAACTCTAAACATTGACAAATATATAATAGGAATATAAAGGAAAAGAAAAAAAGAATAGCGTAGAAACAGAGATTACAATAACACAAAATCAATGAACGGAAAACATTGTTTATTCTTTTAAAAAAATATTAAAAAAAAAGAAATAAACAATCTTTTACTCGATATTGAACATATTTAAAAGCAAAACTTCACTTAAATTCAAATCTAACCACTGAGAATTATATAATCGAAAGAATAGCAGAAAAGAAAAGATAATATTGTAGAAACCGAGATCTCATCACCCAAAATCAATCAACGGAAAACACGTTTGATTTTTCAAAGGAAAACAGTAAAACAAAATATGATATAGACAGTACCTTCCTCGACTTAAAACATATTTAAAAGCAGATCTTCATTTGAATTCAAATCTAAAATCTAGCAAATAAAAAATCAAAGATGTAACAAAAAGGAAAAAATGTTATAGGAACAGAGATCACATCACCCAAAATAAATCAACGGAAACACGTTTGATTCTTCAAAATAAAATAATAAAACAAAGGATGATATAGACAGTACCTTCCTCGATTTAAATATATTTAAAAACAGATCTTCATTTGACTTTAAATCTAGCAAATATAAAATCAAAAATTTAACAAAAAGAACAAAATGTTGTAGAAACAGCGATCCCATCACCCAAAATCAATCAAAAGAAAAATGTTTGATTTTTTAAAAGAAAGAAAGTTAAACAAAATAAGATATAGATAGTATTTTCATTGATATAGAATATAATTAAATACGAATCTTCATTTGCATTCGACATTGACAAATATATAATGGAGAATGAAACAGAAAAATAAGAATTAATAGTGTGTAAACATAGATTGCATCACCCAAATTCTATGAACGGTAAACATAGTTGATACTTCAAAATGACACAAAAAAAATAATAATATAGAGAGAGACTCTTCCTAGAATCAGAAAATACTTAAAAAAACAAATCTTCACTTGCATTCAATCCTAAACATTGGTAAATATATAATCGAAAATATAACAAGAAAAGAAAAAGTAATTTGGTAGGAATAGTTATTACGTCCCCTAAAATCTACGAACGGAAAACATTGTGGATCCTTCAAAGGAAAAAAAATTTAATCATTTCACCCCGGGCAAGGTGTAAATGCCACTGATGTGCGGGGGGCTACATAACTGAAAGAAAATTAATTAGAGGAGGGAGAAGAGGATTACAAACCAATTAGAAAGAAGCAATAGAAAGATGAAAATGCAGGTGGGATGACAGTTGCAAAGGGAGAGAGAAAGGCAAGGATATACGGGGTGGGGGAAGGGCTAGAGTCAAGTGGTTAGTAAATGAGTATTGACATTGCATTTAAATTTCTGGAGGTTGTAGCCGTCAGGAAAGGAAGAATATGGGAGCGAGTTCCACAGGCGTGAAGTGCGAGAGAAGAAGATACAGGAGTAGAATTTTCGTCTGCATTTGGCTAACCTAACTGTGAATGGGTGGAACCCAGTTGCCAATCTGGTTGCACGAGTAAACACCTGTTGATGAGACACCAGTGACTTAAATTCGTTCGAGCAGAAGCCATGAAAGTACTTATAGAACAGACAAAGAAGGCCACATTTCGTCGGTGGGGAAGTGGCTGTAGTCGAGCCGCCAAGTCAGCACCTATCACGTTAATAACTCTCCTTTGGAGCCTGTCGAGAACACTGAGGTGAGCCGCAGGGGCGCCTGACCATAAATGGCAGCAGTACTCCATGCAGGGTCGAATGGTAGACTTGTATATCTGCAGGATGGATTCAGGCGGAAAGAACATCCTGGATCGACACAGTGACCCAACATTCTTAGCCGTGGATTTAGCTATGGATTCGATGTAGCGGTTCCACTTGAGATCAGAAGAGAGGGTAAGGCCGAGGAGGCGCAAGCAATACAAAAAAGACATCGACATACACTTCCTCGATATATAACATATTTAAAAGCAAATATTCACTTGAATTCAGGACTAAGCATTAGTAAAGATATAATCGAAAATCTAACAGAAACACAACAAACTAATGTTGTAAAAACAAAACTTACATCATCCAAAATCTATGAACGGAAAACATTGTTAGTTCTTTAAAGAACGACAACAAAATGAAAAAATTATAATCAGCCTCTTCCTCGATATATAAAATATTTAAAATCAAATCTTATCTTGCATTCAACACTAAATATTCATAATGACATAATTGAAAACGTAACAGAAAAAAGAAAACAAAATTCACCAACCAAAATAAATGAACGTAAAATTATGTTAGTTCTCTAAAGAAAATCAGCAAAGAATACGAACGACTCAACTGCATCATTAATAAATTAATCAGTGTCTTGAAACGAACAGAAAACTAATCTTGATAAATTAGTAACTTTTGTGAACAAGGAAATGGCCAACTTATGTGGAATTAACGATGTAGCCAAACTTTATCAATGTAAACAATAGACTCAATCTTCTCGAGATAAATAATCTTACTTTCTGTTTCAAACCATAAACATTTTTGCATAAAATCTGTGAATAAAACGTTGAATGTTCGTAAAATTAACAAAGTTAAAATAACACTGCAAGAAAAGAAAAAACAAATGTTTGTTTCAATATATTTATTCATTCGTCTGGTACTGTCTGGGAGTAACTTGGTGCCACATGGAATTTGATTCTTCTGTCTCTTCTGGGGTCAGAACAAGAATCAGATCTTCTCTTCGGTCAATGAGAACTCCAATTTTCTCCGAGCTCCACACTGCTCATCTTTATGTTATGTACGGTTTTCCATTGCTCTCTATACCTTTGCCAATGGGTGGCCTAAAATCTGAGAATTATATCTGTGACTGTGCTTATATAAGCCATACTACTGGAATTTTGTAATTCCGATCAAGTGGCATTTGATCTCAAAATGTCTCCTTTATTTACTTGCTTGACTCCTATCGGAAAGCAGGTCGCAGCTTTCAAGATCTGACTATAAGTCTTTACTCCTATTCTTAAACATCAGAAAATTATAATAGAAATAGGACAAAAATTCCGGTTACCAACACTAAATTCAGCCGCAGCTCTAGTGTGAACAATCTAAACGGGGTCAAAAATCCAACTTTCCCCTCGCTCACCAAGCTCAAAAACCGTCCTTTCTCTTTCAAAGCTCAAAATATCTCCCTTTTAGTAAGGAACAGCAACGACCTTTATTTACCGACCGATTTTTCTGATTGGCCACGCCAGACAAGGAGGAAATAAAATAAGTATAGCTTCTGATGCTCATAGCAGCTCTTTTTGTGCTAACAAATTTTATTAATGTTTCTTCGCCAGACCATAGACAAAACACGAACTTAAAAAATATAAATTCTGTTATGAAAATATTCACAATCCACATTAATGTTTAGGTGTTCTACACAATGGTCAGTTTCTGTTGTGCCACATTATTGCAAGCAACAGTCTGTCCTAAAAAATTAAAAGAATAAAACGTTTTTCTATTTAGGAGTTTAATATGATCATTACACCTGAGCAGGTCCATGAAAAACAAAGTACACCAGAAGGTTGACATGACACTTCTATGAGACTACAGACGGAAATTAATCCTCACTTTCTAGTCTTGATAAATTTCATTGTTCTAAACGGTCTCGCAGAGGAAGTCTTATTCACCTGTGGTGATGCCGAGCTCGCGAGGGACCGGATGTTTGCCCTCAGAGATCCAGAAAGCAAATGACCAAAACTGGTCTTTGCGCATCTGGGCTCCACGCAGATGTTCCGGTGGAAAACCAAAAATAAATAAATATCAAATTCCTTTTACGGACCTGTAGCGGAACTCTGGATCTTGATTGGTCATCAAATGGCAAAATTCAAAATACGTCAGAGAAACGGGTTTTCCACAGCTAAAGAAAAAAATCATTGTGAGCCACACCACGTGACTATTCAATATTTAAGGAGTGTCTCTAACTGCTCACGTCTAGTTGGAGGAGGCGGGTTGCTGACACACAGCTAAGATGTAACTCTCAACTTCAAGTGACCCGGACATTGTCCTCTCTCTCTCTCTCTCTCTCTCTCTCTTTCTCTTTCTCTATCTCAACAATTACTGCTACAAACATTTTGTATGAACTCTTACTTTTCAATCTCATCATTGAATATGAACTCTACCCTTAACTTCGTAATGTTTCTAATTAAACATTAACTCTTACCACTTGTTATTCCTTCTTATAAGAATATTTTTTATTTTAAATGCCAAATATTATATATTTTATTATTTCACTCTTCTACTCTAATTTTACATATTCCAACCTGCCAACGACCAACCTTCTAATAACGATGAAAACCCTTCTGATGAATATTACTTCAACATAAAACTTGTAAACAGTAAAGAGTTCGGTTAAGTCTGAGAAAAGGCCGAACAAAAGAAACATTAACCAGCTCCCTACACGACACTCCACTCTGCATCCTCTTTTCTACAGATGCAACGCCACAAATTTGTAGCGTTTATATCGTTATTACACGGAGTCGAATCATCTTCATTTCTTCCTTATCCAAAAGTAAAAGAAATGCTTCACACAAAGAGGTTTTCCCCAACAATTGCCAACGCAACAGACACGCGCATGAATACTTACCCAAACACTGCAATCTTAACATCTTTTGTGCCAACTTTTGATCTTAATAATATCCAGTTCCTACCATCATTTATTCATATCGCAAACTCAGTTCATCATAACCATCTTAACATATATGAATTTACTCGAGCCACAAGATTATCAATTAGGTCCCACCCTTTTACTGTGAAACCAATAAAATGTAAATAAACACAAATTCTACTCCAGCAGCTTCTTTTCACGTACTTCTCGCCTGTTGAATTCCCTTCTGTTTACTTGCTTCTCAGACAGCTACAATTTCAAATAATTTAATCAAATTCAATAGTCATCTCCTATCTCACTAACCTTCATCCTCTCTCTCATGCTCCTTTCTCCGTCTACTCCTTTCTCATCAGTATTCTAATCCTTTTTTGCCCACTTCCTGACACCCCCTATGACCTGACGCTCTTTCTCATAACTTTCCTCTCATGTAACCCCCTGATCACCAGTGGCAGTAAAATACTTTGATGGGCGCAATATGATTATGAAAAAAAGATAGATATGAAAAGTCCGAGATAGATAGATAGATAGATAGATAGATAGATAGATAGATAGATAGATAGATAGATAGATAGATAAAGTCGTCTACGAAGACTGCTACCGTAACGACTACTACGAGTCCCACTTCGAGGGTCGAATTATAGTATTACACACTAACCCGTATTTATCGTTCTACTAACAAAGTTCCAAATATTCTATTTTGCCGTGTTTATTATATATTCCTTATGTCCTATTTTGGTTGTTTTTGTATTATTCTTGCTGGACCTTTAACCGCGTCCAGGACACTTACCTTAAGGAGGTGGCCCGTTTCTCCATTGAGAGATTTTTAAATGGCAAGTCAACGGTGGCAGTAAGGATGAGGGTAAGTGTCATGGCGGCATCACCCACAACGGAATGAACTCTTCCAACCATTACATATACCTCCGCTCACAAGAGGTGAGAGGAGATAGCTAGGTAGGCAGCCTAAGTAGCCTGAGAGTAGCCTAAGAGAGTAACCTGAGGATAGTACACTGAACATAGCTCAGAGTCGTCCACGAACATTGCTACTGTAACGACCATTACGAGTCCCAGTTTGTTATGGCAAAACACACCTATTCTATAGTGAATAGACTTTCCCACCTAAGTTAAGTAGGAGTAGTCAGAGGAACGAAAGTCAGTCGATGTTGGACGATAGTAGTCGACAGTTAGTCGAATACGAAAGTAGTCAGCGACTTAGCAAGATTACATTGCGTAATGCATATTATATCAAGTTCCTAACGTTTTGTACGTCGAAATTATTAGGACCGACTTTAGCACAAATACTAGCATCCACTGCGAAAATAACTCCACAACACAGTTCGAGGTTCGAATTATAGTATTACACACTAAATCGTATTATCGTTCTACTAACAAAGTTCCAAGTGTTGTATTTTGCTGTGTTTAATATACATATATATATTCGTTATTTCCTATTTTGGTTGTTTTGTATTATTCTTGCTGGACCTTTAACCGAGTTCAAGACACTTATCTTAGTACGGCTTAGTACGTAAACTGTGTCAGGAATAGTATGTTACGTTCTTTCCCGAAATAAAAAATACAGCCAGCTTTGAAAATTAGCATTCAAAATTTTAAAAAATCGATGATATATTCTGCCTTGATCACTAGCGCCGATATCAGTCTCTTAAATTTCTCACCGAGCAAACTATTACTATATATTTTAATAAAGACAATCACCGTTGACACGTTCAAACCAATAGAAATATGAAACGGACACTTTTTTGAAAGCATGCTTCTAAATGGTAGAAATTAGATGATATTCAAGTTATGTTCGCTATTAAAATCAAACGATGAAAGAGAAACAATTTCACCGACAATTAAATAAAAATAGCGTGTGAGATATTACAAAGAATTCACATTGCAATAAAATTAGTTATTTGATCGATACCAGTTTCACCTGACAGCTGGTGGCTTATGCAATATTTATAGCCAGACATGAGGTAGAAATAAACGCAAATTTAGAGCCGAATTGAAAGCGTCAATAGGTACGCTACACTATAAACAAGAAGCCCAATCATCAAGCTATATTATTTTGAAAAACGCCTGCGTGCAGAATGGACGCCGAACGATGACAATGTAGTATATAAGAAATTAAGAATCAAAAACATTTTAGAAAAACCCAAAGTAAAATTGCACACCCGCAAAAGTGGATTCAAATGACTGTTCACAAGTCAGAGCGAAAAGTAAAATCCTGAATCCTGATTGGATTAAAAACATCAAATTCATATATGACATATTTTCACACCTAGATGCAAAAAGGCTCGCTAGAGCCGGCATCATGAGAAGTTTCACTATTTAAACCACGTCGCTAACCGGTCAAAGGCCGCCCAACATGGGAACGGTTAGCTGAAGACCTCGTGGCAAAGTAACGAAAGAGAATTCAAGAAGCCATCCCGGACGAAGGGCACGTCACAGTTTCATTCGACCTCTTCTTCCAATTTTCTTTTCTTCTTTTTCACTCCACGCTGTCAGAGAGAACAAATAGACGCGTTAAATATAACTTATTTATTTGTTTTGCCCTCTTTCGCTGTCTCACTTTCAACCTGTCCCCCCCCTCTCTCTCTCTGTCTCTCTCTCTCTCAACCTGTCACGACCTTCAAGAAAGAGGAAGGAACAAAGACTTTATATTCTGCTAATGCACAACCATAAACCTTAAACTTCTGCGGACATTTTAAATATCTACATTACTACTACGAACTTCTACAAAGTTTGATACCCATAACCTTATCATTGAACACGAACTCTACCCTTAACTTCTTAATAATGTTTCTAATTGCACATTAACTCCTACAACTTATGTTATTCTTTCCCATTTTATAAATTTATATTTTGACTTTCAAAATGGATATTTTCATTCTTAAACTATTCCACACAATTCCACACATTCCAACCTGCCCACAATTAACCTTCTGATAAAGACCTTCTGATGATAATTCTGGATAAAACTTGTAAGCTGTATGGAGTTAAGTGCCATACATGAAACACACATAGGCGTTCATGTCTCGAAAGAGACTGGGCAGAGGATTATCCCGCAATAGCTTGCCATTGGTTTCTGCGGTAGACTGGTTGCCAACCAAAGCTATAGAACCCAATCTGTCCTGTTATTTAACCCATAACTGGAAGGAAGACACGGATTAATACCTTTCCTAAGGGTATTTGCGCGTAAGTGAATGCAATGAATTCAACTGGAATTCGAACTCGGCTCCCCGATTTCTTGTTCCGAGCCGATATCTACTGCACCACAATACACATCCGTATGATACAAGGCCGAAAGCAAGAAAAATTAACCAGCTCCCTACGGATACAACAACAATCCTGAAGAACGTTTTGTAATTGAAATCTCAATAAATGTCTATCGACTAGTAAGGTTACCTGTATTATCTTGGTCAGAATAACCTGCACAATTGCAATTTGTAAGGTATTTTTCATTTGTCAGATCGACTTAATTATATGAAGAAGAAGTAAAAGAAAAATAAAACACCAGGAATCGACATTAAAAAGAAAGGCCAAGAATTTCCCGTCATTGTATATTATCATGGCCATTAAAAATATTATCATGGCCATTAAAAATATTATCATGGCCATTAAAAATACACAAATAAAAAAAAATTGTACTGTCACGTTGTCGTGTTCATAAAAGATAAATAAATAAAAATTAGTTATAGTGCAAATAAGATAATTCAACAGCTATAATTATTATTAACATTCATTCTAAACTAATGAGAATAATCGACCACACCTTTCTCTTATACACACAAAAATAGACAAGCAGTTCACACGGACAGGTGGTTAACACGTGCATCAAAGAAAAGTTCATCTCCTTTTCTTTTTTTTAGGCCATAAGAGTAAAATTTATCGTTTTGTCCTCAACAAAAACTCGTGGTAAAAAATCCCAGACACGTCTTGTATTTTCTAAATAAATTATCTAGACACTCATTATACACATCTATTAAAATAAAAAAAAAATCGAGAAATACTGTATACACTTTGCTTATTTTATATACTATCCTTCTGTTGGATTTGAACAATATTTTATTTACATTTGACCCCCAAACATCCAATTTTACTCAGTATTACTACCTGTTGTTTCTGTAATACCAGATTGACAACAGCGGTAGACTGGTTGCCGACCAGGTCTATAGAATCCAATCTATCCTGTTATTTGACTCATAGCTAGAGGAAGAAGAGATGCATTATATTAAGTAGCAATTAGTGGGGGTTCAGTTTATTACTTCAAAACAATAGAAAACCCATCCCCCACTTTATGCACAGCAGAAGACTTAATAATGTTTCCAACAATTATATTCAGTCAGTCAGTTAAGTGCCATATGTGATACACGCTTGGGCGATCATATCTCGAACGAGGCATAACTGACTCGGCAGAAGATTATCTCACAGTAGGTTGCCAATACTTTCTGCCGTAGACTGATTGCCAGACAATGCTATAGAACACCGTCTGGCCTGTTATTTAATCCATAACTGGAGGGAAGAGACGGATTAATACGTTTCCCAGGGGTATTTGCGAGTAAGTGAATGCAAGGAATTCAACTCGAATTCTAACTCGGCTCTTCGATTTCTCGTTCCGAGTCGATATCCACTGTAGGCTGATAATAAATACAATCTGTAAAAATTGATAAGCCATGTTCTCTTATTTTATGAAAGTATATAATGATGATTTCGGCATCCCATTCTACGTCCTCTTTTCAAAGCATTATATAGTTAACTTTTCAAACTGCTTTTTATTCTGTCATCATCAATTCGTGGCGTGTATCGTTGGGACGCCCATCTTGCTGAAAACCATACATTCTGTTTTTATAATCATATTGCCCCAAGCAAGGAATTTTACTGCCACTGTTGTGCAGGGGGGGTACATAAAAGAAAAGTTATGAGAAAGAGTGACAGGTTATAGGGGGTATCATGAAGTGAGTAAGAGAAGGATGAGACTACTGATGAGAGTGGAGTCGACGGAAAAAGGAGCATGACAGAGAGAGAGAGGGGGGGATGCAGGTTAATGAGATAGGAGATGACTATTGAGTTTACATTTAAATTCTTGGAGATTATATCTGTTGGGAAAGCAAGTAAATGGAAGGGAATTCAACAGTCGGGAAGTGTGAGAAAAGAAGATGATGGAATAGAATTTGTGTTTACAATTTATTGGTTTCACGGTAAAAGGGTAGGAACTAGTTTCTAATCTTGTGGCTCTAGTAAATTCATACATAGGGGGCACCAGTGAGCTAAGTTCATCGAATCAGAAGCCGTGAAAGTATTTGTAGCAAAGGCACAGGGAAGCCACATTGCGCCGGTGAGAAAGTGGCTGTATCCGAGCTGCCAAGTCGAGATCTATTACATTAAAGATTCTCCGTTATATTTTGTCAACGTGGATAGCAGGAGCACCAGACCAGATATGGCAGCAGTATTCAATGCACGGGCGGATGGTAGATTTATATAGGTGCAGGATTGTTTCAGACGGAAAAAAAGTTCCTGGTCCTACACAGAGAACCGACTTTCTTAACAGCGGATTTAGCGGATATATAGTCATCCCACTTGATGTCTGTTGTGAGAGTTAAGCCAAGGAGGCGCAGTGTTTTGCTTTCATGGAGACTATCTTGATCGATGCTAATGGGGAATAGGAGCGATAGTCTGTGATGGTTAATAGATAGCTGTTTCGTTTTGGAAGCATTAAAATTCACGAGCCATTTCTTACCCGAGTCCGCCACGGATCGGAGGTCTTTTTCTAGCTCGGCAGCGAGGTTTGCTATGTCAGCCTCAGCAGATTTTTGATCAAGGCGAGAGTAAACTGTAGTGTCATCAGCGTATATGCCTACTTGGGATCTTATTACATCTGGGAGATCGTTAATGTAAATTAGGAAATTCATAGGACCTAGAATAGAACTTTGAGGGACACCCGCGTTCGTATGATAGTATTGGGAGGCATTACAGTTCAAAACTGCCTTCATTGTGCGATTTGAAAGGATTGACCGGATAAGATCAAACAATTGTCTAGTTATACCATAACCTCGCAGTTTGTGTAGAATGCCAGCATGCCAGACTCTGTCAAGCGCTTTGGAGATATCTAGGGCAACAAACAGTTCGGGCTTTGCCATTCTTATCGAGAGCCTGATGTATATATTCAGTGATGGTCGTGAGCATAGCAGCAGTAGACCTGGTGAAGCGGAAACCATACTCTTTGTCAGAGAATAGTCTGTGAGCTGTGAGATGTTGAACCACCTCGGCGTTGATGATGGCTTCGAAAACTTTGCCCAAATTAGTAGGGGGCTTAGAGGGATCAGAGGGTTCACCAATGTTTTTATATATTGGAACTACGGAGGAAGATTTCCAGAAGGCAGGAAAGCAAAAAGCAGTGACGCATTCTGTTTTTTTTTTTTTCATTCCACTTTTCCTTACTAATTATTTTTAAAGGAAGTTCCTTCAATTTGTTTTGTGTGCTATCAATACTGTGCCATTTGTATATATTAGCTTGTTAAAATTTTACCCACCTAAATCCAGGTAGGACTTCTAGTTCTCTTAGAACCGCCTTGCTATAATAATTAAATGAATCAAGGGAGAAGATATATCCTTGTCTTACACCCATTTTTATTTTCCACTAATATACAAGGGGTTTGTTTCTAATATAATTTCCGGATTGTCTTAATATCTTACCGGAATAAATCATTTTTTTCTAGCAGTTTAAATAGGTCTTCGTGTCATATCGTTTTTTTAAAGATCAACATTATAGGAATTTTCCGCGGTTGTGTGTGTGAAGTCGGCAGTGAGAGAAAAATTAAAGCCAAGGTTCGATATAACTGACTTTTATTTCTAGTTGAAAGAGAGTGCAAATTAGTGGTATTTTCAGGGGGAAATTTGGTTTTTCAATCAAGAAATTTCTTCGCTTGAGTTAACGTTTCATACAGGCATATTTCTCTGCTTGTTCCCGCGAGGAACAAGTAATCTGAGTAGGAATGTAATGTGTTTTCTGTAACAATTGTTGTGAGTACTTTCTCCGGACGAACCTGAAGGAGACCACCACCACCTTTAAATTTGTTGTCTACCATTTGTTTTTTATTACTTTTTTCACCGCAGGCTTATCGGTTAAAACATAAAGTTTCCGATTATAAAAAAAAATTTGAAACACATTCAATATTTAAACAGTTTTAGGCGGGGCCCAGTTTCTTATACAACGTTATAGTAAATCGATCCTCCATTTTGGAACCACTCGCGTTGGTGTCACTTTGTTTTTTTTTTTTTGGTGGGGACGAATTGTTGCTCTTGTTTTTGTCTTTTTCAAGTTTTCTTTAGTTATTGCGATGGCATCTTCATTGGAAACTCCAAGAATGGCTTTATTAAAAAAATTTCGCAAAGGATTCAGTAGTTGAATATGAGCAAGCAAAAAAATTAATTACACAGGCTCGATTTACGATAAGTTTGTATGAAAAACTAAGCCCTCACCTAAAATTGTTTAAATGTTGAAATTTTTACAAATTTATTTTTGTCAATCGGCAAGTTTAGGCTTTAATCGCTAAGATTGCAATGAAAAAAAGTAAAATAAAATGATGATCAACAAATTTACAGGTGGCGGTAATATCGCACCGGCAAGTGGTTCCAAAATGGAGGATCGATTTACTATAACGTTGTATTAAAAACTGAGCCCCACCCTAAAATTGTTTAACCCTCTAGGGCCATTCGTATCATATTTGATACAGTATTTCCCTATAAGGAAACATTTGGTATTTCCCTATAAGGAAACATTTGGTATTCATTGACTGAGCAGTCAGTACTGCTTTCATTTGAAATTTATAAAATATTTCTCTTAAAAAATTTTTCAGGAAAATATTTCTTTCAAGGCTTGTTTTCATACTGTATCAAATATGATACGAATGGCTCTAGAGAGTTAAATATTGAAATTTGTTTCTAATTCCTTTTGTCAATCGGAAAGTTTAGGGTTTAATAGATAAGATTGCACTGAACAAGGTGAATAAAAATGAAAAGCAACAAATTTAAAGGTCGTGGTAGTCTCTTTCAGGTCCGCGTTTCTCGGTTGAGTATGTGCCCCGAAATGAGATTTCTCCGCTTGTCCCTATGAGGAACGAGAAATCTGAGTGTCAAACTGCCAGAACAGGCCACGTGTCTTCTGCAGAGAGGGTCGTGAGTAGACCGTCTGTCTGGGCCTTGAAGGTAGCAGTTGCTAAAATGTAAGATAGAAAAGAGGCTGAATAAATTTCGGTCAGCGTTTTTTATGATTTCTAGGACTTCCTGTAATACCTTCCATTGCTGCTGCTTCTAACTCGAGCAAAGGAATTATATACATGCCACAATCGCCAACAAGCGATATAATATCTATATCATTTAAAATGATTACGACTTCAAACGAATTCATCATAAATGCTGTGGATTCCGGTAATAGGAACCGCACAAAATAAAGGAACGACAACCAGAATTTTAGATTAAAAAAATAAGTATATTAACGTAAAGATACAACTTGAACTCAGGTTAGTAATATACAGGAGTACGGTTAATATGAAGTATAGAAAAGGAAATTACTGCAAAAGTAATTCAAACTTACCAAAAAGGTAGCTTTTAAAATTCCACTTATCCTATCGGCACAATGCTTCTATGACGGTCTTTGGGAATCCAATTCGTAAAAGTTCAAATAATCTATTGCTCTTGGGGTCATCAGGAGAGAATGTGCACCGTTTCGGGGCCTTCCTCTCTACGGTTTTCATTGCACACCGGCCCCCCTCACTGATGTGAGGCCCCATTGTATTTTACCAACCGTTTCAACGAAAAGCAAAACTGATTTTAAAATAAACGGTTAAAGAGAAAAATATTTTCACGTTTTTCTCCACGTTAGCGCGAAAAAGTTAGCATATTGTTCTATTACGACATATTCCACGTCGCGTCTCTCTTTTTCCAAATCCACATTGAACCATTTTCTGCTAACTCTATTAATTTCTTTATACTGCGGGCTCTGTTACGGCCTTTTATTCCTATTTCACCCAAAAATTTGTACAGGGTGCTTGACGCAAATCCTCTTGCTCCAATTTCCACGGCCTTAATGCTTACACTATAACCTTCTTTTTCCAGCTGTGATTTTAAATCGTCGTATTTACTTTCTTTAAAATCATGGCTCTGTTCCATTCGGCTTTCATAAGGAATTGTTAATTCCACTAAAATGATGTTCTTATTTGAGAACAGAACAATATCTGTTCGAAAACCCTTTTTTGAGATTATTTTTGGGTAATTGATACTCCAGCCTTTAAGGTCTGCAGAGACTTCCCAATCGTTACCAGATTCAAGAAGGTTTTGTCCAAGTGTAGCTAAGTTTTTGGGCAGTTTAGAAGAGGCATAAATTCTTCCTTCTTTTGTAACAAATTTTTGGGTTGACTTCGAAGAATCAGGCTTCATATACTTTTTTATGACTCTGACCAACTCATCCAAGACATTATTATGTCTCCATGTATATCTTCCATTGGCCAGAGCTGTCTTACAGGAACTAAGGACATGTTCTAATGTCTGAGGTTTTTCTTTGCACAAGGGACAAGTTGGATCATTTTCTTTTTTCCATTTCACTAGGTTGTTTTTAGTCGAAAGTATATCATACGTAGACCGTATCAAAAAATTCAACCTAATAGGAGCCATTTGCCAAATATCTTGCCAAATAAGAGATTTCTGTAGGGCTTGCTCCCAGTTTGTCCATTGGCCTTGTTGCGATTGTTGAACACCTTTTAAGAGTCTTTTATTATCCTCGTCGTTCCTTACATCCTGGATGACCATGTTTCGGCGATCCTTCCCAGACGTTTTCGACCACCACTGGTTCTCAATTCTTCCTAACCCTTGAGTTCTAGCTTGAGTGTATCCAATGACTTCTTTGAAGGCTAGATGGTCGTTAGCACTTTTTATTGTGTCTCTGACCTTCCACTTTCTGCCTGTTTTTAAAGTAGGATTTAACGATCTAACTACTTTATCCTTTGAGTCATCTAACATCAATTGTAGCCTGATTTTATCGGATTTGAATTCTACAATTGACTTAAACGGCAATTTTAATTTTGCCTGTCTACAATACAACGCAATATCAGAGAGACCTGGAGGTAAACCCAACCATTTTCGAATATATTTATTTATTGCTCTCTCCATTGTCTCTACTTGATTTATGCCAAATTCATACACAAGAAGGGGCCACAAAAGCATAGGAATAAATACGTGTTGAAGACACCACACCTTGTATTTTCCTTGGAGCGGATTAAGACCCTCTTTTAAAGCCTGACATGTTTCCTTAATTTGGTTGGAATCATTTATTTGGTGATCATACCAACGGCCCAAACTTTTAATTGCTTTCTCTGTCACAGTAGGTATTCTTTGTTTCCCTACTTCGAAATTTATATTTTCTTTTAGTTTTCCTTTCCTAAGAGAAAGACTTCTAGATTTGTTAGGTTTGAATGCCATTCTGCACCAACCTATCAAATTGTCCAATAAGCTTAACAGTTTGCGCGTCGAATCTTCCTTACTCGAAAGGATCGTAGTATCATCCATAAACGCTTTTATTGGTGGTATTTGAACACCCCCACCTAGCTCTACAAAAGCAGCCTTGTTTTCTGCGGCTTTCAGAATCAGTTGCATTGCTAGAACAAAAAGTATGGGTGATACCGTACAACCCATTGCAATGCCAACTTCTAGTTTATTCCATTTAGTGGTGTAATCCTTCGTTGTAAAGCGCATGAGAAAACCATCAAAATAGGCTCCTAGCATATTCGATATTTCCTCTGGAATATGGAATAATTTTAATGCTAACTTTATCATTTGGTGGGGTACCGATCCATAGGCATTAGCAAGATCCAACCAAATCACATCCAAATTTTTCTTATTTGTTTTTGCTCTTTTTATTGCCTCCCAGATCATGTTTCCGTGTTCCAAACAACCAGCTATTCCTGGGACACCACCCTTTTGTACAGAAGTGTCGATATAATCATTTGCAAGGAGATATCTGGTTATTCGTGAGGCCAAAACTGCGAAAAATATATTTCCTTCTACATTGAGCAGCGAAATTGGACGAAATTGTTTAATGTCCTTAGAGTTCTTTTCTTTTGGTATATAAACCCCATCTGCTATCATCCATTGACTGCTAATATGGCGTTTTCTCCAGGCAATATGTATATTTGTATGTAGCCATTTAAGAACGCTTGGACATTTTTTATATAGAAGAAAAGGTATTCCATTTGGTCCAGGTGAAGATTTATTTCTAGTTTTGAATATTATTCGTTTTATTTCTTCACGTGTGGGCGGTTTTGAATATTTTTCGTTTTATTTCTTCACGTGTGGGCGGTTTTGAATCAAATTTGATATTTGGTTCAATCGGCTGAAATAAATTATCATTATGGTCTAATGGTTTATGTTTATTTCGATCAGAGTACGTATTTCTTAAATGTTCTTCTAGAACATTTTGTTCCACTTTGAGTACTCCTGATCTAGGTTGATCAAATATGTTCCTTGCATATTTAAACGGTTCTCGAAAGAAACGCTCTTGTTCTTTTTTCATCTTCACTCGTCTTTTTCTTAAATTTTCTGCTCTGCTAAGAGCGTTATGTTTTTGTTTCAGGTCGTGCCAAATACTCATCAGACCTTCTTTTTCTCCACTATTAGCTGTACTGATTAGTTTTTTCAAATGTCTTTTCTTATTTCTAAGATCCAGCATCAATCTTTGCCGTCTGTTCTTCTTTGCTGGTGATTTATCCTTTGATTCTTTTACGCCGTAGATTTCCCTACAAACGTCATAGATGATTTCGCTACTTTTAATTACCTTTCGTTATACTCCTTATTTCCTAGATGTTTACGAAGCTTATTGATTATGATGGTATCAAGCATAATCCAGGCTTCCGAGTTGGATGCTGATGGAAATTTGATTCTTGGTAATCTGGGTTGTGACCTAAACTCTGGTTCAACAGCGTGGATATCCTCGGCACTGTGGTATGCATCCTGGCTTAGGTTTTCCGACGTCTTATCTGAGTATACAGAGCGCTGCTCCTGAACTGTTATTTGGGAATCACAACCCATCTTAGTCCGGTGAATCTTAGCTCCTTTCTGGGACCTGAATTTCCGACCGCAGACACATGGAAATTCCATAGAGTTTTCTCTATTCGTTAGTCCATTTCCAGTTCCAAATCGTTGTCGGGTAATCCGTTTGGGTTCATCATTCTCCCTCCCTTTCGGTGAATCCTGAGGGCATTTTCCTTTAAGCTTTCGTTTAGCAATATTAAAATGAACTCTGGGTTGCTAGCCCGGTGAGATCATCTGGTATTTCCCAGTGTCCCCTGTCTTTCCAGGTGTCATCTGGACTTTTCCCAGATGCCATTCAGTCTATTCCTGAAAGTCAACGGCCTAGCCATATGTCTGAAGAAGGAAATTACTGCAAAAGTAATTCAAACTTACCAAAAAGGTAGCTTTTAAAATTCCACTTATCCTATCGGCACAATGCTTCTATGACGGTCTTTGGGAATCCAATTCGTAAAAGTTCAAATAATCTATTACTCTTGGGGTCATCAGGAGAGAATGTGCACCGTTTCGGGGCCTTCCTCTCTACGGTTTTCATTGCACACCGGCCCCCCTCACTGATGTATATATACAGTCTCTGAAGTGTAGCCGTAGTAGGTTTAGTATGTCGATGACTTTAATGACAATTGATGATGGAAAAAACTCGTTCTACTACTAAAGCTAAGTACCTAAAAATGCATATTTTATATTTAATTCCACTGTAGTATTATTAATGTGTATAATGAACTTTTTCTTTCTTTTTTAATCATTTTAGAAACCTTGTTTCTATGGAATGCAACTTAATATTTTGGTGTGAAAACAAATTTTGGAAATGTGCTTAGCGCCTGATATTTTAACATGAACAGTTTCTCTGTTTATCAGATCTCCAACTTCTAATGTGTGATTACTTGTCTTGAAATAATCTACTGACAATTAAAACTGTTTAAATTTGTAAATAAACTTGTTATTTTGCGTTGTAAAATCATACGCAACTTCCACCCCTTTCCTTTATCTTCGTAAAACTTTATACAAAATTGTTATCTAAAAAAATAAGAAAAAGGTCATTTAAATACTTCCAACAACAGCGGGGCTTGCGGGCATATCACGTTGAATACACCGGTTCTCGATCGATCACCGAAGTTAAACAACGTTGAGCCTGGTCAGTACTTAGATGGGTGACCGATTGGGAATACCAGGTGCTGTAAGCGTTCATTAACAGATGTGCGTTGTAGTGCCGTGGATATCGGCTCGGAAATAGAAATCGGTGAGCCGAGTTCGAATTACAGTTGAGTCCTCTGCATTCACTTCAGCACTGGTAAACTTGGTAAATATATTAATCCGTCAATTCCCTCCAGTTATGGGTTAAATAACAGGGTAGGACTTGGGGACCCTGCACTTAAAAATAAATCCCAATGAAACTTGATACTCGAAAAAGAAAAAAAAAGTATTACTAGACAAAACTTATATAAAAAAAGCAATAATCATTTTTTGAAAGTAAAAGATATTACCAGCAATAAATAAATAAAATATTTAGTTGGCATTAAATGACCCGCCGAGGTGTTGATATGCCACAAAGCAACCAACAACAACGAGAAAAATGGATAGAACATGTAAATAAAAGAAAGTAATTGGCCTGTAAATATTCGACATTACCAAAAAACAAAAGGGTGTGAAAGACACTTTCGTCAATAGAAGCTGCTATAAGGTTTAGTGGATGTTGAAGCGTAATTTCTTGAAAACTGTTTGAACTTTTTTCAACTCAAGAGTAACACAAACTCGTTCTACTCTTTCCTGCATAAAAACGGTTAATTTTAGCATTAATGTTGTCATTTTCCCTTAAACCCTGGGATGCACACAACCTAGATCCTAAGTGAAACTCGTACAGACAATCTAATATGTCCCGGGAAGGGAGATATATATATATATATATATATATATATATATATATATATATATATATATATATATTAAAAAAGGATTAATTCAAAGATGTTGAATGGCCATTTCGATATGAAGATCCGTAGGTGGTAGGAGAGATAAAAGAAGGAAGGGAGGGAAAAAGAAAAGAAAAGAAACAAAAATCTTTTTTTTTTAACAACTTTTTTCCGTGTTGCTTAAACTTACGTCGATTTAACACGGCTGTCTGTTAATTTTTAGTTACAATTCTCTTTCTTTTTTTTGCGAACCCAGACGAAGTCAATTTTTTCTTTTCTTGTTTATTTGTTTTTTCTTTTTCTTTTTCTTTTTCTTTTTCTTTTCCTTTATTTTTCCTTTTTATTTTTATTTTTATTTTCTTTTTTGATTTCTTTGCAAATCTATTTACAAAGGAAAAGTAGACTAATTTTTCTCCAGTTTCTGAAAGGATTTTTCTGTTGCTGAGGTGATGTGTTATCCCCCGTGGGGATCTTCATATCGAAATGGCCATTCAACATCTTTGAATTAATCCTTTTTTAATATATATTTGCTCTGTAATATTTTAGTACATGGAGCTCTCTTCCTGTATCATTTTTTAATATTAAAATAAAATTTTTAATATTAATTAGGATCGGGTTTTTGGAATTTACCTTCCTGCTTTTTTCCCTTGGATTGAAGTATCTGAATTTAAAATATATATATATATATATATATATATATATATATATATATATATATATATATTATTCTAAGTAGCTAAGTGGTTTTGGCAAATTTAACCGGGTAGAACAATCTAGTCAGTAGCCGTAATGAACCGGTACTCCTCGTAGTCGTATGCAGTATGCTTAGGCGTAGGCTTAGGAACGAAAGAGAGAGTTGGAACATCTAAAGTACAAGTGAAGAAAGAGAGCATAATATATGGAAATAAAGATGATACTTTTACTTAACATCAATTAAGACAGTTTGAATATCTTGGGCACATAATGAGAAAAGTGTATTCGGAAAATCTAATACTCACAGGACTTAGGAAAACAACACTTTAAATACCTAACGAGCTTGTATAAATGAAAGTGGGAACACGATTTATAAGAATAAAAAAAGAGAAAGTTTCTTAAAAACAGGAAATGGTGGAGAGTCATTATAACTAACATTCTGAATGGATACCACTCGTAAAAAAAGAAGATTCTTTGACATTCTCAAAGATTAGATACAGTAGGCCACTTATAATAATTTCTCACTGGTGGGAAGATCAATTCAATAATCCTTTGATGCGTCCTTATTAGAAAAAAGGGCAAAAATCAATGCCTACAAAAGGATTTATTATCATTCCTAAGCTGACAGAACGGAATGGTCTTAGATCTCCAGACACATTCTTAACCTAAACCTGTCGCCATACGGATTATACCAAGTCTTGGATACCTGAATGATCTATGCTTAATAATAACCGAAGACGCCACTCTAAAGTGAAATCTCAACTTTGCCATAATATAGTCAACTAGCAGTATAGCCCGGCGTTGCTCGGGTGTAATGAAAGCTGTAAAACTAATCCATGGTCCTGGAGCTCAGACACTTTGGACGTTGGCACGAAAGATCAAAAAGCAATAGTCGTTTTCAGTTAAAGTGAAACCGTAGACTAAAAGAAAAATGAATGGATGTAAGTGAAATTTTGATTTCCTGGTATCGATATCAAATAAGTTTTTTCGTCGTAAACTGAATTTTGAAGGCTAAATAAGTCCTCCGTGTAAATGGCATCATGGCTGAGACTAAGAACTACAATTATACCTACTTAGAGCCAAACCCGAAGCAAAAACTAAAATAAAAGGGCTGAAAAAATACAGACATACAGACAAACAGACACACACACACACACACACAAACATCTTGCTTTTATATATTATCGATTTTCTGCACTATTGTAAGAACTGCAACCTATAAACTTCTGAATATCGTTTCTTATGTCTTTGTCTATGAGTGTATCAAATTTGATTAAAATCGGACCACTCCTTCTATCACCCAATTTTTTCGATTATCGATTTTCGATATTTATCGGGAGTACCTCGACACAAAACCTAGCTAAGAACACGCTTATAGTACAACTGTGTAAATTTTCAAGAAAATTGGTTAAGCCGTTTTGGAGTCTATAGGTAACGGACACACACACACACACACACACACACACACTGACACATACACACACAGAGACAAAGTTCCATTTATAAATAAGTTTAGATTTAGATGTTTTCAATTCATGATGTTTTCATCATCTTTCTCGAGAATATCCATCCTTATGGCCTCAAATCTTCGTTTAATCTGTGAGGTAATAGTGCAATATTCACTGCTGTTTTCTCGCCTGAAACCATCCTGCACATATATAAATCTACCATCCACCCGTCCATTGAATACTGCTGCCATATCTGGCCGGGTGTTTCTGCTATACACCTAGGGGTCCTTGACAAAATTCAACGGAGAATCTGTAATGTGATCAATCTCGACTTAGCAGCTCTGATACAGTCACTTTCTCACCGGCGTAATGTGGCTTCCCTGTATCTCTTCTACAAATACTGCTCCGATGAACTTCGCTCACTGGTACCCCCTATGTATGAATTTCTTCGAGCCACAAGATTAGAAACTAGGTCCCACCCTTTTACTGCGAAATTAATAAAAAGTAAACGCAAATTCTACTCCGGTAGCTTTTTTTCTCGCACTTCCTGCCTGTGGAATTCCCTTCCATTTACTTACTTCCCTGACAGCTACAACCTTCAATAATTTAAATGTAAAGTCAATAGTCATCTCTTATCTCAGAAACCTGCTTCTTTCTTCGTCCACTCCACTATCATCAGTATTTTGATCCTTCTCTTACCCACTTCCTGTATTCCCTATAACCTGTCATTCTTTCTCAGAACTTACTTTCTATGTTACCTTCTGCACACCAGTGGCAGTAAACTGCCTTGCTTGGGGCGATATGTTTATAAAAATATATATATAGGAAGATCGATATTACTGAATACTCTTTTTTTGTTCTTTCGAATGAAAATTTCCTGTTTATTATTACATTGTTAAACTTTTCGAAGGCATATTTTTTCTTTACAATGTGAATTTGGCTTTCGGTGCCACATTTTTCGTTCTCTGTTAATACACTGCCTAGATTTTTAAGTTTTTCAGGGAGCCGAGTTCAAATTCCAGTTGAACTCCTTGCATTCGCTTACGCACAAATACCCTTGAGAAAGGTATTAATCCGTCTCTTATCTCTAGTTATAGGTTAAATAATAGGATAGATTGGGTTCTATAGACTTGGCTGGCAACCAGTCTACCGCAGAAAGCAATGGCAACCTACTGCGGGATAATCTTCTGCCCAGTCAGTCATAACTCTTTCGAGACATGATCGCCCAAAGCGTGTATCACGTATAGAACCTCACTGACTGACTGAATATAATAGTTGGAAACATAATTAAAACTTCTACTGGACATAAAGTGTGGGGGGGGGGTCATTTTTTATTGTTATAAAGTGATTGACTGATCCCCCACTAATTATACTTAATATAAAAATGTAATATAATCTATTTATTCTCCTTACAGCTATGACTTAAATGGCGGCACACATTGGGTTCTATAGACTTGGCTGGCAACCTGTCTATCGCAGAAAGCAATGGCAACCTACTGCGGGATAATCTTCTGCCCAGTCAGTCATGTCTCGAAAGAGACCTGATCGCCTAGAGCGTGTATCACGTATGCCACTTAACCGACTGACTTATTTTATAAGTCATTTCGTAGATGGTATCCAGGGTTTTGTCTCTTTTGTGAGAAGTATATGTTCCATCTTCTTAAAATCAACAGTCGATCATTTCTTCAAACTTTGCTCCCGTCTCTTATAGTTCCTGTAGTTTTTCTTTCTATGTCTTCTATCGACACTTGGTTATCTGCATACCTTATGTTTGCTAAAATTACCTCCGTCAATAATAAATCCTTGTAGAAGTTCTATTTCTCTCAAAACCATCTCCCTGTAAAGGTTGAATCAGCCTAATGGGAAGTTATATATTTTGTCTTATGTCGCACACTATTTTTGTGTATTTATTGAATTCATTTTCTAACCGTAAAAAGTATATATAGAAGATTTCTTCCACGACAAAAGAGAACAACCGACTATATACAGAAATACTGACAACAAGGTTTCTACTAAAAAATGAATATCCACAAAGTAATGGTTGAAACAATTTATGATTTATAACTTGTCTCTTAAAATCAAGCATAAAAACGAATGACACTCAATTGTCGATTATAATGCTATCAAACAGGGAGAGGAGTCCTTGATCACCGGCATTCGAAAATGAAATTGACATACACGAATATTATTTTTGTTTCTAGTTGTAGTCGTGGTTGCGGGTCAATAATGGATTCAACATGACAGGTTCAAATACTAGCCAGAAAAATTGAAATTCTCTTTCACACAAGTTAAGAATACATTTTTCCCTCAATAGCTGTTTTGAGTTTCAGTTTTTTTTAACGGCATATCAATCTCTGTGGGTTATTTAATGCCAAAAAAGTGTAGTTTTAAGGTATATTATAAATATTCGGCTATAGTGAGAAGATTGATTTAGTTAGATTTTAATGAAAATGTTTTGTTTTTATTCTTTTTTTATTTTAGAAAACTGAAAATATCTTCTAGTTTTGTATTCAAAATTGTTTTGCTGCGTATAATATTTTTCCTTCAAAAATATATATTTTTCTATAAAAGTCTATTTTTATGTATATATTTCGATAAAAGTCTATTTTTATAATTTCATAGTGTTTTGACCCATGTTTGGGGGTTAACTATATGTAATATAACAATCTAGGCCCACCCGAGGAAGTGAGGAAGCGGGGGCGTTTTCCGGCCGTTGAAAGGAACGGATGTTTGTTTGACCTTATTTCCGGCAGTAGCGGAAATGGCTACAAGAGGCAAGCAGAACAGGTGTCTCTGAGAATTACGTGGGCGTGCGTAGGCGAGGCAAAAATCGGAAGTACCGGTTTGGAGATAAAAAGACCTCGGGCACGGATTTCACGGCAGACGAGTCGGCAGTCGAGTCGAGACGCAGACAAAGGAGACCAGACCAGAGGAGCAACAGACGACCCCCCCACGTCAACCCGTCAACCTTAGAAGAGCGCTCTCTCTCACTCTCTGTTCACTAGGCTACACGGTCCATCGTCGCTAATAAAAATACTTTATATTTTTATATATACCCGTGTTTGTCTGTTTATTGATATATAACATATATGCCCATAGCTGGGACCCTAACAGGTACTACGACTCAGGGTTAGGTTGGACCTGAGAATAACAGGAATTAATAGGTGGTTCCATGCTCCTCACAACCTCCCAATTAGAGGCCTTGCTGCCGGATGCAGTTTACCGTCATGCCCAGGATAAGCTATGTGCTTTAATAGGCTAGGGGACAAAAACTCTAGTTAAAAGACAAACTTAAATTCAAAACCAGTCGAGGAGCTGACAATTGTATACTGCTAGAGAAATCAAAACATCGCCACCTAGAGTATTATAGCTATGATATTATGCTCCAAGAGGGATCTCAAGGAAGTCAGAAAGATCAGTAACAATGATAGTAATAAGAAAAGACAGACCGCGCGAGAAATTATATCTAATTATTAACGTTTTCTGCTTGCTGAGCCGTGAGATGTGACGCCTAAGTTGGAAGGACGGAGAAAGCAATGCGCAATTCTCTTTCCGCTTTAAGCTCCAATACTTCTGTCCGAAAGCTTTTTACAGACTAAAACCATGCATCAATTTCTAGAACAATAGAAGCGGAATGAACTGACAACCAGATAATGAAACTAGAGGTGATCGGATAAGTAATCACCTGATAATGAAATATTGGAATGAAGGAAAATATGAAATTTCAGCTAAATGATCAAATATAATGAAAAAAAAGAAGCGTCGGTTTAACTAAGGCCCATCCCCACTGGTGTTAGTTTAAACAAACGCCTTCTTTTCTTTATATATCGAAACTAAACTTTTAAACTAGAAAATTTTCAACGTTTTATCTGAACCCAGGATAATACGAACTGATAAATTATAAATTTGCTCAAATTTCAAACATATTACGTTACTAAAGCAAAACATTTTAAGCCGGTCAAGCATAAACATGAATACAGTATGGAAACTAGAAAAGCTAGAGACAAACAACAATAACTAAAAATTGTAATATGAGCTCTGGTAAAAAATTAAAAAAAAAACAATGGTTTCTGAGATATTAGGTTTATAAATCCCAAAAATTCATTCACTTGGTTCAGTAGATAAAATCCTTCGTTGAAATAATCTAGTGAATTACCTAAAGAATTCTAAGTTCAATACCTAGCCATGGTAGAGGTGAAGAAATCTTGGAGAGTTAAGTTACAAAAAGGAACTAACTGAAACTGAGATATCAAGAAAATAAAAAAAAGTACAAACTAAATAAATAAAGTAATCGGATCGAAATTCCAATGTATCTTAATTGAAGAAGACAGGAACGTACTATGGCTGAAACGTTATGAATAAGACAATAAATATGAGAACAACAGTCCGAACAAGGTAAATAGTGTAAATAGTTGCAATACTTCAACTCAGAAATATAGACAGATCCTGAAGAATGCCGAAGTGTAAAATGACCGTAACATTGTATACATGATAATAATGGTGAGGAAAACAATCCTAATAAGGTAAATAGTTATAATAGATCATCTCAGAAATTTCGGTCAATTAAGAAAGTGAATGTAGAGGATGATGGTGATACCGTGGACTAAATATTTGAGCAACGATGCCGTTCTGGAGGGAATGTACACGAGAAGGAAGAGACGGCTGAAGTTTCTGTGATTTGGGTGAGGTAACAGGATGTGCATTGTGGCGCAGTGGATATCGGCTCGGAACGAGAAATCGGGGAACCGAGTTCGAATTCCAGTTAAATTCATTGCATTCACTTACGCGCAAATACCCTTCGGAAAGGTATTAATACGTCTCTTCCCTCCAGTTATGGGTTAAATAATAGGACAGATTGGGTTCTATAGCCTTGGTCGGCAACCAGTCTACCGCAGAAAGCAATGGCAACCTACTGCGAGATAATCTTCTGCCCAGTCAGTCATGTCTCTTTCGAGACATGATTGCCCAAGCTTGTATCATGTATGGCACTTAACTGATTGAACAGGAGAAAGCGGGCTAAGAGTCACCGGAGATAAGGTGACGTGGAAGGCCATGATCACCTATGCCCTGAAAGGACATGACACAAAGAAGAAGAAGAAGAAGAAGAAGAAGAAGAAGAAGAAGAAGAAGAATGAGAAAAAAGGCTTGGAGAATCTGATACTCAGGGGATGGATAGAAGAAAGGCGAATCAAGGGAAAGCAACGAGTAACATACTTGATGAACGCTTGGGAGGGGTAACAAGAGAAGGGTTGTTAAGAGCTACTAGGGATAGGAAGATGTGGAAGGCCATCATCACCTACGTCCTGAAGAGACACGACATCTAGAAGAAGAAGAAATTGGAAGTCATCCCCATTTTTACCGGGTATTTATACTACCGGCCATAATTATTAAGTCACCCCAGTTAAAAATAAAATGATGTATTTCATACTATTTTAGTATTTATTGCCAAGTGGATAATTCTAGAGGAAAATAAAATGGTTCTTTTGTAAATACTGCATAATGATATGTGCATCAAATGAATTGTTCTGTTGTCCAGTTTTTGTGATCTCTTCCCCACGCTAGTCTCTTATTATTGGCTGGCCGAAGCAAAGGCTTCCCGGCTGCCTTGTAAAATTTTGCAAAGTAATAATAACAAAAGAACCGTTGTTTTCATTTAGAATTATCCACTTGGCAATAAATACTAAAAAAATGTATGAAATACATCATTTTAAAAAAAATAACTGCGATCGCCTAAAAATTATGGCCAGTAGTGTAAATGGGCTGAGATTTACTAGTAGGTAGAGAAAATGCTGTCAGTGTCAAGATCGGAGGCTTCCAGATAACTGCACGCGCTTGTATACTCCGAAGATTTCTGGAATCGCGATGAAAACATTGTCATCTCGGTTCTCTGTTACTTTCATTCAATTTCCATCAAAATTTGTATTTTTAGCTCAAATGACAATAATTATAACGAAAGAAAAAAAATTAATGTAGTCTGTAAAATGACAAATTTCTATGAGAAAAATGTTTTTTGTAACAATATTCCATCCTCTTTAGTCAAAAGTTCAGTTTAAAAATTGCCGGGTTCATTGTTTTGTTTTTATGGCATATCAACCTCGGCGGGTCATTTATTGCCAACTCAACTTTATTTATTCATTGCTGGTAATACCTTTTCTTTCAACAATTTATTGTTGTTTTTATATAAGTTTTGTTTCTAGTAACACTTTTTTCTTTTCCGAGTATCAAGTTTCATTGGGATTTGTTTTTAAGGGCAGGGTTTCTAAGTCCTACCCTTGATATTTATCCCATAACTTTGAGTCAAGGGACGGATTAATACCTTTCCCAAGGGTACCAGTGTTTAAGCTGAAAGCAAGGTATTCAACTGGAATTCGAACTCAGCTCACTGATTTCTCTTTCCGAGCTGATATCCACTGCACCACAACGCACATCCGTCATTATACGCTTACAGCACTCGGTATTCCAAAGCCAAAGCGGTCACCCATCTAAATACTGACCAAGCTCAACGTTACTTAACTTCGACGATCGAGCGAGAACCGGTGTATTCGACGTGATATGGCCGTAAGCCTTGCTGGGTTGAACTATGAGAACTAATGTACAACTACTGCAGCTACAAAACAAACCTTCCTTTACATGGATTTTCATTGATTCCTTAACTCCCAAACCAATGTTTCTTTGTTCTTTGTTCACTCACAGCGCGAAAGACTATATCAATAGAAAACTAACATCAGAAACGAAATTCCTTTTTTACGCAGCGATAATGTATTTGTCTGTTATTAACCTAGTGCTTGCAGGTATAACTCTGCGGTTAGAGAACAGTACTGGAAACAAAAGAAATCGTTCTTTGCAATAACTTCAAGGCAATACGAATAAATAATTCAAGAATTCCACTAAATAAAAACAACATGGCAGTCTATTTTTAGACGATGTTTTTCATGGGTTAATATTGGAGACTAGCAGTATAGCCTGGCATTGCTCAGGTGTAATGAAAGCTTTAAAACTAGGGTCAGGGAGCTCAGACTCAGCCCAAAGAATATTTGAAATAATAAAATGAATGCGACAATTTACCAATCGCACCTAAAATAAATATATATATATATATATACTAGCAGTATAGCCCGGCGTAGCTCAGGTGTAAAGAAAGCTTTAAAACTAATCCATTGTCCTGGAGCTCAGACACAGCCTAAAGAATATTTGTGTGAAGTTTGGTGAGAATCGGAAAAAAATTGTGGATTTGTGGATTTGTATAAAGGACATACAGACAGATAAACAGACACAAACATCTTGCCTTTTATGTACATATATTATCGATTTTCTACACTATTGTAAGAACTGCAACCTTGAAACTTCTGAATATCGTTTCTTATGTCTTTGTCTATGAGTGTATCAAATTTGATTAAAATCAGACTACTCATTCTATAACACAATTTTTTCGATTTTCGATAATTATCGGGGGTACCTCAACACAAAACCTACCTAAGAACACTCGCAGACGCTTATAGTACAACTGCGTAAATTTTCAAGAAAATCGTTTCAGCCATTTCAGAGTCTATAGGTAACGGATACACACACACACACACACACACACACACACACACACACACACACACAGACAAAGTGCCATTTATAAACAAAGTTTAGATTATAATAACCTCCCCGGAATTATTAATTTCTCGCAAAACTGAATTGTCGGAGGATTACCTCCACATCACGTTAAAACACGAGTTCCCGTAAATCACCGTAGTTAAGCAACATCCAGCCTATTCTATCTCTCGATAGATGACGGCTTGGGAGTACTAGGTGCTCTCAAGGTCCTGGACATGACGGTAAACTGTATCCAGCAGCAAGGCCTCTGATTGGGAGGTTGTGATGAGCACAGAACCACCTCTTAACCGCTGTTGTTCTCAGGTCCACCCTGACTGTTAAGTTCTCAGCTATGGGCAAATAGTTAACTCCAAAACTGAGGTCAAAACACTATGAAAGTAAAAAAATACATTTTTATAGAAATATATTCATATTATAAAAAATATATATAGAAAATATATATTTTATAGAAAAAAATATATTTTGAAGGAAAAATATTATCAACAATACGTTTTTGAAGAAAAAATTATCACCATAACACATTTTTAAGTTTGTTTTTTAGGCTTAACGACCTATCAAACCTTATGGGATCATTTAAGGTCATAACAAATGATTTTGGGTAAGATAATTTTATTTTTACAACATTTTTCTTTTCACGATTTATTAGGATTTTGTTTTTAAGAGCAGGGTCCCCCAAGTCCTACCCTTGATATTTAACCCATAACTGGAGGGAATCGACGGATTAATACCTTTCCCAAGGGTACCAGTGCTGAAGTGAATGCAGGGTATTCAACTGGAATTCAAACTCGGCTCACCGATTTCTCTTTCCGAGCCTATATCCACTGCACCACAACGCACATACGTCACTATACGCTTACAGCACCTGGTATTCCCAAGCGGTCACCCATCTAAGTAATGACCAGGCTCAACGTTGCTTAACTTCGGTGATCGAGCGAGAACCGGTGTATTCAACGTGATAGACCGTAATCCTACATTTTTTTTTAAGAAAAAAATATTCTCAGCAAAACATTTTTAATACAATGCTCGAAGACATTTTTAGTTTTCTAAAATAAAAAAGAATAAAAGCAAAAATATTTCATTCAAATTTGACGAAGTCAACGTTCTCATTATAACCGAACATTAAGAAAATACCTGAAAACCCCATCTTTTGGGGGATTAAATAACAAACAGAGGTGTTGATATGCCGTTAAATATGCCGTTAAATAAGCCTCAAACTTTCAAACTAGGCGCTGTTAGTTTGAATGTGCAGGTGATGTAATAAATATTGGTTCGGAATTGCTAATCGGAGAACTGGGTTCTATTACTGTAGATATATAAAACAAAATAAAACAATTTATGAAGAGAATGAATTTTGTAAATTAACTGAGAAAAGTGATTGATTTGCTCTCTTTACTGCTTATCAACTCTCTGCAAATCAATTAGAGACAAAATATATTTTGAATTGTAAGAGTAACTCTTTTTTGCGAGTAAAAATTGCATTAACAAATTTTTGGTGATAACAAAGATTTTTTTTTCCAATTACAGTTCCACTATTTAAATCATGGTTGTGCGGCGGGAACAGGCAGTGAAGATATAGGTAGATGGTTAATGTTTATTAAATCGGCCTTGTGTCAAACATAACGGAACTCCTTACAGCTTACAGCTTATTCGTAATCATCAGAAAGTTGGCAGCTGGTTGGAATGTGTGGATTTGTGAAAGAATAAAACTATACATTTTGCCTGTTAATGTAGAAATTTATTGATAGAAAAGAATTACATGAAGTGTAGTAGTTAATGTTCAACGAGAAAGTTAAGGGTATCAGGAGTTTATAGTAGTATGTGTGTATGTGTATATGAGCGTTTGTTTGGCAGTAATGTCTTTGAAGTTATCACTCAGTGTGAATGGTGAAAGGCAGGAGGTGAGAGGTGAACGATGAATGAGGTGAGAGAGAAAGAGAGAGGTATTAATAATTCAATCGCTTTACGTTTGTCAAGGGTACGTGTTAATTGTGTACATCTTAACTCTCTGAAGAGAGTCATCTTTTGTCTTTTTATTTCGTTTGGGAATTCACTCCCGGATATGATTCTGGCCATTCCATTGAACTACAAACATTTCCCATCTAGGTGTGAAATTTCGCAAGTTTTGTGTGTGTTAAGCAAATGTTTGTAAATTCGAGAAAATTCGTTTACTTCAAACAATGCGTCAGATTTGAATTTTTAAATGAAGATCTTGTTTTGTTCACTAAAAAAGATTGATATATTTCTTAAAAAATGAATGAGTAATGAGTACGAGCTGAATGAAAACTTGACTCTCTGATTTTTATTCCGGGCAGATCTCCATTAAAACACTCGCCCATTTTAAGGGAGATAAAAAAAAGCAAAAAACGAAGAAACAGAGAAGCGCAAATAGAATAATACTTCACTATTTTTACGACGTTTCAGCCTTTGTAAGTTCCGGCCTTCTTCAGGTGATCGTAATAAAAAATTCGTTTCGAAATTCCTAGCACCTGAAGACGGCCAGAGCATACAACGACCGAAACGTTGTAGAAAATGATGAAGACAATAGTTGGAATAATGTAAATAGTGAGAATAATACTTATGCTTAAATATATCTTCTTCTTGTCTTTTTGTTTTTCCAGGAAGTAGGGGATCATGACTCTCCACAACTTCTGGTCCTTTGTAACTTTTAATAAATGTTCTATCTTTCTATCTCCTTAACCTTGTCTCTTCATTCATTTACTCAAGTTCACTAATTATGTTACGCTCTGTTTTTTTCTGTCCCATTTTTTCTTCTATCTGTCCTGGGAGTACCAGATTTTCTAAGCCCTCTTTCTATATTATATACCCTAGATATTTCAACTGTCTTTTCCTCATTTTTCGTATAAGTTTCCTTTTTGTTCTATCTTCTCCAATACTTTGCGGTTGATCACACGATTGATCCATGGGATCCTCAACATCCTTCTGTAAAGCTTCTGTTGCTTCAAGTCTCTTCTTTATCCTTGCCATATAGGAGGACAGATATCACGTATCAGTTTAGTACACCTTTTCTATTTCTTAATACTCTTCTTAGCTTTTGTAAAGCATCTTTTGCTATACCAATGCGACTACAGGGTTTCTTCTCTCTTTCACTCACTAGCATTGGTAGGTGTTACTTTGGTTTCATCAGTATATTTGCCAGTCAGTTAGTTACGCGCCATATGTAATACACATGTCTCTTACGACTTATGACTGACAAAGTAGATCTTCCCGCAGTAGGTAGCCATTTCTTTTACTGCGGAAGACCGGTTGCCAATCAAGACCATATTATCCAATCTATCCTGCTATGCAAACCATAGCTGGATGGTGAAGAGATAAATTAATTCCTTTCTAAAGAGTTTTTGGAAGTAAGTGAATGCAACGAATTCAGCTGAAATTCGAACTCCGCTCTCCAATTTCATATTCCGAGCCAATATCCATTGTACCACAACGCACATCAGTCAGTCAGTTAAGTGCCACACCTGATACACGCTTTGGGTGATCATGTCTCGAAAGAGACATGACTGACTGGGTAGAAGATTATCCCACAGTAGGTTGCCATTGTTTTCTGCTGTAGACTGGTTGCCAGCCAAGGCTATAGAACTCAATCTATCCTGTTATTTGACTCATACCTAGAGGAGGAAGGGATGTATTGAATTATTAAGTAGTAATTAGTGGGGGCTCAGTTTATTACTTCAAAACAATAGAAAACCCATCCCCCACTTTATGCACAGTAGAAGACTTAATAATGTTTCCAACAATTATATTAAGTCAGTTAAGTACCATACGTGATACACTCTTGGGAGATCATGTCTCGATCGAGACAAGACTGACTGGGCAGAAGATTATCCCGCAGTAGGTTGCCATTACTTTCTGCCGTAGACCGGTTGCCAGCCAATGCAATATAACACCATCTGGCCTGTTATTTAATCCATAACTGGAGGGAAGAGACGGATTAATAGTTTTCCCAAGGGTATTTGTGCGTAAGTGATTACAAGGAATTCAGCTGGTATTTGAACTAGGCTCCCCGATTTGTCGTTCAGAGTCGATACGATGCCCCCCGCCACTCTACAAAAAAAAGAAAGAAAGAAAAAAGAAATAGAGAAAATAAGAAAACGTTTAGTTAGATGAATGATGAACAAAGTTGGCCGCCTGGTGGTATAATTCAGGCTGGAAGTGATAATTATTCACAGCTTAATAGAGGAATAAATTCTCCCCTGTCTTCTTTGTTTTTCCCTTCTTAGCATTCTTACGTTTTTATTTCAATTTATCTCCAATAATGTAAATAAATCAAGATCCTGATTACCGCCCGGCCACGTCGTTCAATGACATTGCACTCACCGAACTATCGTTAAAATTGCGTTATTAGCTGGGCGAGTTTGGTCAGTTTAAAAAGAGAAAGAACAAAACACCTTCAGAAAAAAAAAATGTGCAACTAAAAAATCCATTCATTTAAATCCTTCTTCTATGTTCCGCCTCCGTTCGGAACTTAAGCGATAATGTCTCTTCACATTTTCCTATTCTTCGAAAGATTTAAAATTTTTTTTTTTTTTTTTTTTTTGAAATATCTCTTAAACCTTGTTCCGCCAATCAGTTACTAAAGCTTGCTAGATCGTTCTGCATTGTTTTCCACTGTATTCATGCTATTCTATGAGTACCAAATTTCTAAATACTATTTACATTGTCCGGACTAGTTCCTCCTCTCTGTTGCCATTTCAGGACGTTTCGGCAGTTGTACGCTCCGGTCGTTTTCAAGTGCTAGAAATTTCGAACCGAAATCTTTATTACAATTACCTGAAGAAGGCTAATCCGTACAAGAACCGAAACGATGAGGATCGCCCGAATAATGTAAATAGTGCAAATAGTCATCTCAGATGTATAAACAAATACCAAATTTTCCAAGCCCCCTTTTCTCATGATGTGCCCTGATCAGGTTCTTCCGGGGAATTACTTCACTGTGGAACCGAATCCTATGAGGATGTTTCCCCAATCACAACCATCTTATCCTTTTCAATTCTATAGTTAACCGTTATATTCTGTCTGCTTAAACTACCTCTTAATGTAACCTTTTACTTAAAGTGAACCCGGGCCTATTCAGCCAGTTAAGAGCCTTACGTGATACACGCTTTGGGCGATCATGTCTCGAAAGAGACAAAACTGACTTGGCAGAAGATTATCCCACAGTAAATTGACATTGCTTTCTGCGGTAGAATGTTTTCCAGCAAAGGCTATAGAACCCAATCTGTCCTGTTATTTAACCCATAACTGGAGGGAAGAGACGGATTAATACCTTTCCTAAGGGCATTTGCGCGTAGATGGATGCACGGAATTCAACTGGAATTCGAACTCAGCACCCCGATTTGTCGTTCCGAGTCGATCAGGAGAAAAAAATAAATTCCGTCCTCTTTTAAGACACTACCCAGATTTTTAAACTGTTGCACTTGTTTGATTTTGGTATTTTCATAATGGGTCTTTCTTTTTGTTGTAATCAGGCATTCCATTTGTTTTTTAGTTTTTTAAATTGATGCTTAGTCCTTTTTTCTCGCTTTTGTTCACTCCATTCTAATAGTTTTTTTTCTGTAAATTCTTTTCTGCGCCTGATAATAACACAGTATCATCGGCATATCTTTTGTTACTAAGATTGTGGCCGCCAGTAATCTATCCTGGTAAGACTTCTACTTTTTCTTTTTTTTAATTCAGAATTGACTTGCCGTGTAGGTTTAATATGTCCGGTGCGAACACATATTTTTGTTCTACAGACCTTTTTATTTTTGTATATTTACTGAAATCATTCTCTGTTCGTGGTCCTGGGCATGACGGTAAACTGCATCTGGCAGCAAGGCCTCTGATTAAGTTGTGAGGAGCATGGAACCACGTCTTCATTGCTGTTGTTCCCAGCTCCACCCTGACCCGGAGTGGTAGCACCTTTTAGGGTCCCAGCTATGGGCAAATAATTAACCCCCAAACTGGGTTCAGAATGAAAGTATACAAATATACTTTTATAGAAATATATACATAAAAATAGATATTTATAGAAAAATATTCTTTTTTGAAGGAAAAATATTATCAACAATACATTTTTGAAGAAAAATAACATATATTCCATAACATATTTTTGAAGGAAAAATTATTCTCAGCAAAACATTTTCGAATACAAAACTAGAAAACATTTTCAGTTTTCTAAAATAAAAAATAAATACTAAAAAGTTTCATTAGAATCTGACTAAATCAACCTTCTCACTATAACCAAACATTAAAAAAATACCTTAAAACCCCACCTTTTTGGCATTAAATAATCCACAGAGGTTGATATGCCGTTAAACAAAACTAACACTCAAACTGACTAAATTAACCTTCTCACTATCACCAAATATTAAAAAAGTACCTTAAAACCCCACCTTTTTCGCATTAAATAATCCACAGTGTTTGATATGCCGTAAAACAAAACGTAAACTCAATTCTCTGTTCGTATTTAGTCCACTGTAACTTCAGGATTATTTGACGAGTGAAAGTCAACAAATATCCACACTTACCAAAAGATATATTATTGCAAAAGTACGGAAACATTTTGACTTACCCTCGTACTTTCGCAAACTTCACAAGTTTACCATGAATTTCCCAAAAAAATCACCGATTGTGGCATTGTAACGAATTTTTTACTTATCTGTCAGTGTTGACCAGATCTGTTTATATATATATATATATATATATATATATACAAGTCTGCTTTCCCGACAGTTACAATCTCCAGGTGTTTAAATGTAGGGTCAATAGACACCTCCTATCACACTAACTCCCAACTATTCTCACAACACTCTCATCTACCCAAGCCTCATTCTCGGTATCCTTACCCGCCTATCACCCACCCTCTGTCTTTTCCTATATATTTACCTGTTCAATAGACGTGGGTGGAGTGTGAACCGGGAGCCGGAAACCACATCCTAAACAGGGAACAAGGGATGAGCCTCTTTACCTGTTCAATAGACGTGGGTGGAGTGTGAACCAGGCGATAGATAGATCTATCTACTCCAATTGTGCAGGATAGATTCAGACGGGAAAAACTTCCGGGCCCTGCACAGAGAACCGACTTTCGTAGCGGCGGATTTAGCAATGGATTCGATATAGTCATTCCATTTGAGGTCCGCCGAGAGTGTAAGGCCAAGGAGGCGTAGTGTTTTACTCTCTGGCAGGCAAGCCTGTTCCATGCTAATGGGAGGTAGATGCGATTGTCTATGGTGGTTAATTGATAGCAGCTTCGTTTTAGAAGCATTGAAATTTACGAGCCATTTCCTACCCCAGTCCACTACGGATTGGAGGTCGTTTTCAAGCTCGGCGGCGAGGTTCGCTTTGTCGCTCACACCGGGTTTATGATCGAGGCGAGAGTAAATTGTGGTGTCATCGGCGTACATGCCTACTTGGGATCTAATGGCATCGGGGAGATCATTAATGTAGATCAGAAAGTATTTTTTATATAATTGTATACTGCTAAGCAGTTTGTGTCGGTCCAAAAAGTTTTTCACGTTAGAATCTATCATGATCAGCTACAAAACTACTATTAGTCCGTTCATTGAATACTGTTGCCATAGCTGGTCGGAATCTCCAGCTATTCATCTTCGACAAAAATCAAAGAAGAATCTGCAATATAATCGATCTTGATTTGGCAGCTCGACTTTAGTCACTTTCTCACCGACGATATGTGACTTTGCAGTATTTACATCATTTGGACTATTGTCCTTATCTTTATTGCCGTTTGTACTACGTTTCGGCCGTTGTACGCTCCGGCCTTCTTCAGGTGCTAGAAATTTCGAAACCGAATCCTTTATTACAATCACTGGGGTATGTGAACTCCATTCCTTGCGTTGTAGTACCTCTTCTGGTGATCCTGGGTTATCTCCCTCTAACCCTGTAAGTTATTTGCTCATCACTGCTGTAGCCTGGTTATTGAACTCACAACTCTTTGCGTCAAATCACAGGAACTAACCAACGTCTATATGCACTGGGCTATGTGTCCTTACAGTGTTAGAGGGAGATAACTCATGACTTCCAAACTACTCAAGGAGTGGAGTTCATATACCCCAGTGATTGTAATAAAGGGATATGTTCGAAATTCCTAGCACCTGAAGAAGGTTGGAGTGTACAACAGCTGAAACGTCGTTAAAATGGCAACAAAGATGAGGACAATAGTCCGAATAATGTAAATAGTGTAAATACTGGCTCATCTCAGAAATATAGACAATTCCTAGCATATGAAGAAGGCCTGAGTGCACAACAGCCGAAATATTGTACAAATGGCAACAAAGATGAAAACAACAGTCAGATTAATGTAAATACTAGCTCATTTCAGAAATATAGACAATTTCTTTCACCTGGAGAAGGCCGAAGCGCACATTGGCCAAAACATCGTACAAATGGCAATAAAGATGAGGACAATAATCTAAGTAATGTAAATACTGTAAATACTAGCTCATCTCTGAAATATAGACAATTCCTAGCAACTGAAGAAGGCCGGAGCGTACAACGGCCGAAACGTCGTACAAATGGCAACAAAGATGAAGACAATAGTCCGAATAATGTAAATACTGTAAATATTAACTCATCTCAGAAATATAGACAATTTCTTGCACCTGAAGAAGGTCGAAGCGCACAACGGCCGAAACGTCGTACAAATAGCAATAAAGATGAGAACAATAGTCCGAATAATGTAAATACTGTATACACTAGCTCGTCTCAGAAATATAGACAAATGATATGTGACTTTGCTTTTGTCTTTTCTGCATATATTTTCATGGCTTCTGCTCTGACGAGCTTCATTTTCTGGCCCTCAGTCGACATGAATGTACTCGTGCTTCTACTCGTAAGAAACTAGGTTTCACCCTTTTACCATCGAAATAGGAAAATATAACCTCCACTTCTTCTCTTTGGGTTTCTTTTCTCGCAATTCCTCTAGTGGAACTCCCTTCCGTATATTTCCTTCCCTGAGAGCTACAATCTCCAAAAGTTTAAATGCAATTCCAACTGCCATCTTCTATCTTCTTGACTCCCATCTTTCACTTATTCTTTCTTCGACATCCCCTGTTCTTTCTTTTTTTTTTCCCTCTTCTCTCAATGTAACCCTCTGCGCACCAGTGGCAGTACTGCCTTGCTTGTGAAGAAACGATCATAAAAACATCATGTAATCTAATTTTCTTTGTGAAAAGTTGAACTGATTTAGAAAAATGTGCGTTGGAATTTAATTATAAAAATGTTATTATATAATACAGAGGCAAAATAGCGAGAAAATTATTAACTGCAGCATTAAACCATAAAATTGCTTGGTCATTATGTTCTTCGCAACGTTAGATCTAACAATGGCGTCTGTTTGTGGAACACAGTTTTCTAATACAATTAAAATTTAAAATTTTCAAGCTGGTAGAAGTAAATAAATGAATATAATGTTTAATAAGAAAAATTACCGACTCAGTTTATTTTTATACACTAAAAGTTTAAGCATAAAATAAAAAAATAAAAATCCATTCCTAAAAATTAACTAACTTTATATTGCTAAAGGTTCTGCGTTGTGGTGCTGTGGATATCGGCTCGGAACGACAAGTCAGGGAGCCAAGTTCGAATTCCGGTTAAATTAGTTGCCTTCACTTACGCGCAAATACCCTTGGGAAAGATACTAATCGGTCTCTTCCCTCCAGTTATGGATTAAATAACAGGATAGATTGGGTTCTATAGCCTTGGCTGGCGACCATTCTACCGCAGAAAGCAATGGCATCCTACTGCGGGATAATCTTCTGCCCAGTTAGTCATGTCTCTTTCGAGACATGATCGCCAAAAAAGCGTGTATCACGTATGGCACTTAACTGACTGATATGCTAAAAATATAAATTTAGATGTGAATTATATCGCCGGTTTACAAAGAAATTTACGCAAGCATAAAAATAGGTTTTTTAATCTATTTTTTCTGCTGATTTTTTATATGAAATCTTTTTTCGTTCAAAACCTTTTGTATCTTAGATATACATGTACACATACCGCATCTTTCACCCCTGAAGATAAACTCGAAAGGAGATTGAAAGTACTTGGAAATATAGAGAAATACAGAATAAAATCATCTGTCAAAATTAAAACGTATTTCTTACATCTTTCAATTATAATATGCGAAACATTATCAGTGAGTACGAACGGATTTTATCAAAAATAAGCAGACACAATGTTTGCAATGTATTTAATCTGACTTTTTTTTTTTTTTTTTTTTTTTAATCATCTCACCCCAAGCAAGGCATTCCACTGCCACTATTGCGCATGGGGCTACATAGGGGAAGGTAAAGAGAAGGAGTGGTTAGACATAGGGAATGTCAGGAGAAAGGTGATAGATGAGTAAGGATAGCGAGGATGAGTGTCGGGCAGATGGGAAGAGTGTTTGATAGAATGGGAGCAGGTTAGTGTGTTAGGAGGTGTCTATTGACCTTACATTTAAACTCCTGGAGATTGTAGCCGTCGGGGAAGCAATCGTTTGGAAGAGAATTCCACAGTCGGGAAGTGCGAGGAAAGAAACTGTTGGAGTAGAAGTTACGGCTGCATTTTATCGATTTCACTGTAAAAGGGTGGGATCTAGTTGCTAATCTAGTATCTCGTGCAAATTCGTATTTAGGGGGCACCAGTGATCTAAGTTCATCGGAGCAGAAGCCGTGAAAGTATTTATAGAAGAGACACAGCGAAGCCACGTCTCGCCGGTGGGAGAGAGACTGCAGGCGGTCTGCCAAGTCGGTATCTATCTTGCCTAAAAGAAAATTTGCTGCCTAAATACACGAATATACATAAAATGTATATATGTGTACAAGCATACAGAGTTACCAGATGTGTCTTATTTAGGACATTGTATTTTTTTTTTTACTTTCATTTTTGGAATAATATTAAAAAGAAATAAAAGAATAAAACAATTCTCGCCTTTGGAGGCCTACGCTTGTCCCTGCGGACTAAATTTTATGGCGGTGAAATTAAATCCTCTTCAAACACGAATGCTCGCTACGCATGGACGTAACCATATACATGATTTATGTTTCTGCTGTTTTTCATGTTTCTGCAAGCTAATACGTATCTCTATAATGACTTCAGTGACTTCAAAACACAGAGGATGAGTTAAAAAAAAATTCTCTTACGTGTCTTGGGAAATCACGAGAGCTACGTCTCTAACATACTTTCATTATTTTATCCGTAAAAAAGGAGATCTAGACAAATCGTGGCCTACTATAGATATGTGGTAAACCCTGTTGCAATGGACTAACTACATGTTTTCATAACCAGAAAGCTGCCAGCAACTTTGTTGTGCCAATGGTCTGACGAGAGCATCGAAACCATGATGCTTGTTATATAAGATAAATTATGTAAAAGATTGTTTTTCTTTTATACAATAAGGTTCGCCTTGTACAAGGCCCGAGGACAATCGAGGCAGAGGGTTACGTTAAGAGATAATTTATATGGATAGGCGGGGAATATAAAGGTTGACCCTAGACTTGAAGCTTAGTCTGGCCCTAAATGGTTGAATGCTAGGTGCTGTAAGCTTGGATGTACAAGTGGTATAATAAGCATTAGCTAAGAATTATTAATCGATAAATCGTTATAATACCATTTGAAAAGATATATTCTCCAGTTATAGGTTAATTAGTAAGACATGTATCACTAAATTTTATTGTTTCAGTATAAAAATTCTTACAATGTAAAAATATTTTCTGGCTTTAAATAACCTGTAAACTAATGAATCAACTCATTATCGCTCCCCTAAATCTCACTTACTTCTTCTTCTTTTTATTGTAAGTATAAGTTTACTTACAGTTTCTAGTTTCCTTAAAACATCATTAGCAACCAGACTGGCAACTGGGTCCCACCCATTCACATTTATATTAACCAAATGCAGACGACAATTCTACTCCTGCAGCTTCCTCTCTCGCACTTCCCGCCTGTGGAACTCGCTCCCGTATTCTTGCTTTCCTGACGGCTACAACCTCCAGAAATTTAAATGCAAAGTTAATACTCATCTACTAACCACTGGACTCTAGCTCTCTCCCCTCCCCTGTATAACCTTCCCTTTCTCTCCACCTATGTATCTGTCATCGCACCTGCTTTCTCAGCTTTCTATTGTTCCTTTCTAACTAGTTTGTACTCCTCACTCTTTTCTAATTAATCTTTTTACATTTATGTAACCCCCTGCACATCAGTGGCGTTTCCGCCTTGCTCGGGGTGAAATGATTAAAAAAATATATATATATATATTTTCATTTTAATTAAATTTTATTGTATAGTCCTATTTTCTTTAAATATGCCATTAAATGGTCTATCTTGGTGTATTCAAATAGTTCTTATATTGTTTTGTGTTGTAATCCTTTTTTCGTAGAGATGAAAATTCAGCGCAGATCATTATGAAGTGTCTTGCAGTGTAAGGGGCATTACAGGCTGTTCATCATGGTGGTTCTTTTATTTTTTCCAGTATGAATAGATGAGTTATATGTTAGTATGTCCAATACGGAGTCGAGAAAGGATAAGTTTTTCCCTTTGTGATTCCTTGACATTGATTTCTTTATAAGAATACTAGCAGTATAGCCCGGCGTTGCTCGGGTGTAATGAAAGCTTTAAAACTAATCCATTGTCCTGGAGCTCAGACATCTTTGGACGTTGACACGATAGACTAAAAAGCAAGAGTTGTTTCCAGTTAAAGCGAAACCGTAGACTGAAAGAAAAATGAATGGATGTAAGTCAAATTACCGATCGATATCTAATAAGTTTTTTTTCGTCGTAAACTGAAATTTGAAGGCTAAATAAGTCCTCTGAGTAAATGGTATCATGACTGAGATTAAGATCTACAATTATACTTATTTAGAGCCAAATCGGAAACAAAAACTAAAATAAAAGGGCTGAAAAACTGATTTTGATCAGATCCGGTAGGATATCGGGGTATCGATTTCCAATATCCGAGTCAAATAAGCCTTCCAAGGATAGAACTGCACGCTTGAAACTTCTGAATATCATTTCTTATGTCTTTGTCTATGAGTGTATCAAGTTTGATTAATTCGGACCACTCCTTCTATAACCTGATTTTTTCGATTATCGATATTAATCGGGGGTACATCGACACAAAACCTAGCTTTGAACATTCGCAGACGCTTATAGTACAACTGTGTAAATTTTTTAAGAAAATTGGTTCAGCCGTTTCGGAGTCTATAGGTAACGGACACACACACACACACACACAGAGATAAAGTTCCATTTATAAATATGTTTAGATTTCAGAAGAGCACTTCCTCATGAAGTTGGGAATTGGTTTTATTATCAGATCAATATCTCTTAAAAGAGGCCTAACCAGGGATAAATCGTATTCATTTGCCAATCAGCACATGAGTAAACTTAAGATATGTAAGAAAAAATAGTATAAACTTAATATTAGGTTGTCCCAAAAGTTCGTAAACACTATCGAAATGGGTCTATCTGGTCCAGCACAATCGAAACAAGCGATGGGTTCAGAGAGGGCTAGATACACCGTCGGTTCAAAAACAAGATCGATTCGGCAAGAACGTCATGTTGTGCGTTTGGTGGAACTTTGAAGGAATCGTTCATTTTGAGTTGGTTCCGAATGGTCGCGCCATCAATGCCGAACTTTACTGTCAGCAACTTGAGCGGGTCTACGAAAAGTTGAAGCAAATGTACCCGGCTCTGATCAACCGAAAGCGCGCTTTGATGCAGTAGGACAGTGCCAACCACACACCGCCAGGAAGACCAAAGACAAGTTTGAAGAGCTGGACGGCGTTGAGGTTCTGCCACATCCAGCCTACAGTCCTGACTATGCTCCATCAGATTACGAACTTTTCCGCTCAATGCAACACTCTGAAGGGCCACCGATTCGACTCGTTTGATGAAGTCTAGGAAGCGTATCAAGAATTCTTTGATTTGAAGCCGGCTGAATGGTACTTTGACCAGATTCGAAAGCTTGCAGATCGATGACAGAAAGTCTTGGTAAATGATGGTCTTTATTTTGAGCAATAATTGTTGTTGTTTTTGCGAGTAAAATTTCATTTTTTTGCAAGTGTTTTCAAGTTATCTTAGATTACTTGGTGAGTAAAATTTCATTTTTTTTGCAATGTGTTTTCGAACTTTTGGGACAACCTAATAACATTGACAACCAAAAAAAGGTAAGATTATTAAGTCTGCTTCTATTTGTACTACTCAGCCTTTGAGATTTGAAAAAGAAATCACTCGACCGGTTATCGACAGCGAGGGAAAATTTACTCGCTCCAAAATCATTTTACTCGACCGACTCCATTTTCTTAATAGTCGCCTTACGTAAACATTGACGGAAAACAAACAATTTAATTTTAATTAAAATTCCGAACGTGTTAGAAAGGATTTTAAAAATAAATAATATTTAAAAAATTTGATCTTTCCTCTTAATAATAGCATAAACATTTGATGATAAAACTTTGTTTGTATTAAGTTTGAGCCTTTCAACATCATGATATGCTACTTTTTTGCGGGGTGGTTGCAACTGAGTGGAGGTCCCTAAATTCGGAGTTTCTTTTTTCTGTTTAACTACAACCTCTATCTCATAGACGATAAAAATATAACAAATCTAATTTTCTCAACGATTTTCTATTAAAAATTACTTGTATAATAGGTTATAGAAGGAGTGGTCTGATTTTAATCAAATTTGATACACTCATAGACAAAGACATAAGAAACGATATTCAGAAGTTTCAAAGTTCCAGTTCTTACAATAATGCAGAAAATCGATAATATATATATATAAATCGATACCAGGAAATTATACTTGTATAATTTGTTTTTCGGTGCGTGGTTGAAAGAAATATGTGTATTTTTATTTATTTCTTTCAAATGTTCGTTTTTACTTTTCGTAAGCTGGAAAATATAGGATAATATTTTTCCATATGAGTTTCTAAAAATCCATGAGCGTCTTTATTCTGAGCGGCAGAGAAATTTTGGCTCCACTCCAGAAGCGTTAATTAAACGAATGTTTACACTGATCGGGACGATAAAAGCGAAGAGTTCAATAATGTCATTGTGGGTCATTCTAAGTAACTTATGAATCTACAATGGCATTCTTTTGAGTTATAAAAGAAATCAGATTTCCTTTTTCTATGAGGTTTTTAATCAGCCGCGGGTAAGTAAAGCAATAAACTTTAATCGCCCAATGAAGTTTTTAATCGACCGATCGGGCGAGTGAAATCTCAAAGGCTGGTACTACTCCATCCTTAGTGTCATCATGCTACTCAGTGGAGTCGAATATCAATGTAGTAAATAGCCTCTTTTGTATTTATACAAGGTTAAGTTGCCAGCCTCACACTTAACAGTTTTTCTTCTCATAGAAAGATTGCTAACGAAGGCGAGATAGCCCAGCATACGCCTATATTTAACGCATAACCGGAGAAAGAAGTCATGGATTCATTCATACAAGTGACAAGTTCATTTATGTGAAAATGAAAGTAAAGTACTCGGCTGCAATTCGAAAACTGTTGGTCAATTTTTCTTTTGAAAAGACTAACCATTATACTATCAGCATATCTGCTGTTCCATACTTTACTATCAGTCAAACAAGTGCTGTACGTGATACACGCTTGGGCCATCATGTCTCGAAAGAGACATGACTGACTGGGCAGAAGATTTCCTCGCAGTAGATTGCCATTACTTTCTGTGGTAGACTGACTTTAGATCCAATCTATCCTGCTATTTAATCCATAGTTGGAGGGAGAAGCGACTGATTCATACCTTTTACAAGGACATTTGCGCATAAGTGAATGCAACGAATTCGGCTGAAATTCGAACTTGACAGATACTTTGCCATATTTTTTATGGTATCTCCCCGAGTAACGCCACTGATGAGCAGGGGGCTACATAAGAGTAAAAAAATTAGATATGAGGAGAGTAAAGGGAAAGATGAACCAGTTAAAAATGGGAATACAGGTGTGATGACAGTTGCAAAGGTAGAGAGAAAGGAAAAGATATACAGCGTGATGGAGAAAGAACTACAATCAAGTGGTTAAGAGATGGGTATTGACATTGCATTTAAATTCCTGGAGATTGTAACCGTCAGGAAAGCAAGTATATGGAAGCGACTTTCACAGGCGGGAAGTGCGAGAAAAGAAGCTGAAGGAGTAGAATTGTCGTCAGCATTTGGTTGATCTAACTGTGAATGGGTGGTCCAGTTGCCAGTCTAGTTGCACGAGTAAACACCTGTTGAGGAGGCACCAGTGACTTAAGTTCGTTTTAGCAGAAGCCATGAAAGTATTCATAGAACAGACAAAGGGAGGCCACATTTCGTTGGTGGGGAAGTGGCTGTAGTCGAGCTGCCAAGTCAGTACCTATCACATTACTGATTCTTCTTTGGAGCCTGTCGAGAACACGGAGATAAACAGCGGGTGCACCTGACCACATAAAAGTCAATTATGCGCTGGGCATACTTATAAGGCCTTTGTCGTATTCCAATATACGCCCTTTAAAACTTAACCCATTCTAAGCAAAGTGAGAAACTCATTTTTATTTTCAGCAATTCCAAATTTGAAATTTTATTCGGCCTTTTGGCTTTTTAAAGGTTAACAATTGTGTTGGATTAAGCTCCTTTTTTTTTTTTTTTTTTTTTTTACTATGATCCGCATTTGGCCGCTCGGCTGAGCTCATTGATTGCAAATCAGTGACGGACACTCTGCATAGAGAGCAATTTTTGGTTAAACAAAGTCAGGAGAAGATACTTTCTTGAGATATGGCTAAAATTATAGCCTCTTACAACGTAATGTGCTGGATTTATTAGCAATTACAGACTTTTCTTTACATTTTTCTTTACAGCATTTCATTTAAAGTCCAGAAAGAAGATAAGTACGACATTTCTATGCTTTTGTTAGCATGTTTTCTTTGAAGAACATGTTGTTGCCCAAGCAAGAATATATATATGTGTGTGTGTGTGTGTGTGTGTGTGTGTGTGTGTGTGTGTGCATGTACGCGTGTGTGTATGTGTGTGTGTGTTTGTGTATTATAAAGAAATGAAAGAACAGATAGATTAAAAAACTACTCTTCATTCATTTACTTTTATAAAAAGTGCTCATTACAGAGTAGAGCTTAATATTTTAATTTTGTTAGTAAATAGTTTATAAAAGCAATAATCAATCAATACACAAAAATGTTCGTGTTTCAGAACAATATTGTTTTTAGGTGATATATAAAAACAAATGGTGAAAATGATTTATTTTAGAAAATATAAGACGAATTCGTGGTTATTCAGTTGGTTGGAGGAAGTTAAACAATATGATTGTATTATCAGTTAGTTTTTGGTCTTAATTAAATTAAACCTGTACACCGTTGCATTAAAAAGTGTTCAATACATTTCTATTGTAGAACTTTTGAATATTTTTCATTTGAAAATGAGTTATTTCGGCTTATATATATATATATATATATATATATATATATATATATATATATATATATATATATATAGTCATTCGCAGACAGTCCTCTTTCACTGAATTAAAGTTCATCAATTCGGTTAGACATCCGACTGCTTCCATCCAGGATTTAAACCCGATCTCTAAGCTATCGGTGCACGGCGTCAAAAGGGGGATTTTAGCGTGTTATATACACCACGTAAGCAAACGTTAGCAGCTAATAGTGTTCAATTCATTTCTGAAGAACGATGCGTAAATAGCGGTGAGTACCTACTGTTTTTAAAATCTAGCATTTCCTCAGAGTGCTCAGGTGAGAGTGTAAATAGTCATCCGTAGAGAGTCCTCTCTCGCTGTATCACAGCTCATCAATACGATTAGACATCCGATTCCTTCTAGCCAGGATTGAAACCCGACCGAATTGACGTCAGTCGGCTATGAGTGCTCGGTAGAGGAAGGCAAACTTGTAGAATGTTACATAGAATTATACACACGCCAGTAGCCGAGAGTGTTCAAATTCATTACCGAATATGTATAAGTTTTTACTGTGGTTTGCTCAATAAAATGCCCATGCGTCATACAATACCAAGGGTTACTGGATAAAGTTGTTGTATGGAGATAAAAGGAGGAGATAAGAATTAAAAAATGTGAGGATATGTTGGATATATATCGGTTAATTCTGCTGTAGTTAACAGGATTGTAGTGATTGTAGAAGAATTCTTTCGAAATTTGTTCCGTAAAGTAGCAGAGCGGACCAAGAAACTATTCGAATGAAACTTCCTTCTTCACACTTTAATATAAAGGGAAAGAGAATGATTCGACCCTGTGCACATGGCATTGTTGGTCCTAGATCTGAAGGTTTGAAGTGGTGGAACAGAATATAAGCCATGGAAATACCGATAGAGTGGCCGTAGGCTTGCAACGTTGCAACTCTCGACGACTGACGTTTGTAGAGAGAGAGATTTCCATTTGGTCTTCATGAATTGTTCGGAGTACTACAAGTATAGGATGTGCGTTGTGGTACAGTGGATATCGGCTCGGAACGAGAAACCAGGGAGCCGAGTTCGAATTCCAGTTGAATCCCTTGTATTCACTTACGCGTAAATACCATTGGGAAAGGTATTAATCCGTCTCTTCCTTCCAGTTATGGGTTAAATAGCAGGACAGACTGGGTTCTGTAGCCTTGGTCGGCAACCGGTCTACCGCCGAAAGCAATGGCAACCTACTACGGGATAATCTTCTGCCCAGTCAGTCATGTCTCTTTGGAGACATGATCGCCCAAGCCTGTATCACGTATGACACTTAACTGACAGACTACAAGTGCATTGAAACCAGTGGATCCTACCTTAAAGAAAATTAGCGTTTTGTACATCCTAGAAATTAATAAATATCTCGCCTAAAAAGTTTCAATATTTCAGTAATGCACTTCGTGGCCTGACGGAGCCAATATCTCTCCAGTGAAGGTTATAAAAAATATGCAAATATTTTACAATTCCTTTGCAGAATAATTTTGCATCTTTTAATCTGTGAGAACAGGGAGTATTTCGAGGTAGTAGATTGAGGTCCTTGCCAGTTTGAAGCAAACTGAATCTCATGAAAATTTAGGCAGGAATTAACATCAGATTTATGGCAGATCTGCGTGCTTCTATTAAAATATTCCTAGAAATACAATGAAGAAATTACTAAAAGGACAAATCCGAATTCACAATGAACTTGACGGGAGATAACTTCCGTTACATTTCTGTCACGGTGACAGCCATGTGAAAATCCTTTACCTGTCTTCTTTATTTTATCTCTTTTCCCCTATATATGAATGTTTCTATCTATCCATTTCTATCAATCTGCGCAAAATGAGTTCCGCCGCGAAACGATAAAAAATAATGACCTTGTGAAGCATCAAATCTATATCACAAACTTGCAACCCAAATCCACACATCAGGATCACGAAGGAGAAAAGGATAACATATCGGTTATAACGATAATTGGAGTAGATAGACTTTAATTGGAGTAGATAGACTAAACTATCGCCCGGTTCACACTCCACCCACGTCTATTGAACAGGTGAATAGGTTCATCCCCTTGTTCCCTGTTTAGGATGTGGTTTCCGGCTTTCTCTTTTCCAATCTTTTCACTCTTTTCTTTTTTTTTTCAGTTGAAGTAGATATATTATTGCACACCAGTTTAAAGCAAGCCCCTTTAAAGCAGTGCAATTAACTTTTTTGCTTGCGCATATTCAACAACTGAATCCTTTGCGAAATTTTTGAATAAAGCTATTCTTGGAGTTTCCGAGGGAGATGCCATCGTAAGAACAGAAGAAAACTTGAAAATGACAAAAACAAGAGCAACAACTCGTCCCCTCCAAAAAAAAGATAAAAAACCGACCCTAATGCGAGTGGTTCCAAAATGGAGGATCGATTTACTATAACGATGTATGAGAAACTGAGCCCCAAAACCTAAAATTATTTAAATATTGAAATTTGTTCAATTATTTTTTTTTTAATTTTTTTTTTTTGATAATCGGAAAATTTATGTAATAACCGATAAGACTGCGCTGACAAAAGTAAAAAAAAAAAAAAGAAAAACAACGAAGCTAAAGGTGGGGGTAGTCTCCTTCAGGTTCACCGAAACTTCAATGAAAAATTTTAACCAAACTGAGTCAAAATCGTGAAAGGATGTCCGAAGTGAACTATTACTAAAGATGAATCTTGGTTTTACCAGTAAAGCTCGGTGAAAAAACGGTTGCCAAAGGTAGAAAATGGCCACTCAAAAAACAAAAAGAAATAAAATAAGAGAATCCTATAGGCGGAAAGCTTATGACGACTTCTTCTATATGCTATGTTTATTCATAATTTTGCCGACTATAGCTCTCCACAATTTCCTGTTTTTTGTCGCTCTCAATAAATTTTGTCTTTTTGCTATCTATCCTAAACCCTGCTCTGGTTAGGTTATACGCTCTTTTCCTATGTACCTACCTGCAATATGCCCTATGGTTGACAAATTTTCTCTTTACCTCAATATGCGCCCTGGATATTTCACCTCTCTCTTACAGATGTTAAGTATAAACGTCCATTTCGTTTGCATTTTCTGTAAAGCTTCGACGTGGCTTCCCTGTGCCTCTTTTATAAATTCTTTCATGGCTTCTGCTCTGACGAACTTAAATCACTGGTGCCCCCTAGATGTGAATTTTCACGAGATATTAGATTGGCAACTAGGTCCCACCCTTTTACAGTGAAACCGATGAAATGTAACCGCAATTTCTACTCCAGCATCTTCTTTCCTCGCACTTCCCGCCTCTGGAATTCCCTACCGCATGCTTGCTTCCCCGACGGCTACAACCTCCAGGAGTTTAAATGTAAGGTCAATAGACACCTCCTAACACACTAACTCACACCCACTCTCTCCAACTCTCTCCCTATGTACATCCTAAGTCGTCTATCACCCACCTTCTGACATTTCTCATACCCAATCCCTCGATGTAATCCCCTGCGCTATAGTGGCAGTGGAATGCCTTGCTTGGGGGTGACACGATTAAAATATATATATATATATATATATATATATATATATATATAATGGGGTCATGGTATTTTATGCATCTTTCTTTAGAAACACATTTCTGTTCCCTTAAGCATTATATAGGAGGATAGATATGCAGCTATACATCTTCTTTATTTCTTGTTAGGTATCGCACCCATTGTACATAATAATGGACTCGCCTGAGTGTACATATGATTCTGCCTATAGAGAGAACAGTAGATTTTAGTGGCAAGTCAACTGTAAGGAGTGAGTTGTTTAGTTGAAGTTGGATCTGGAATCACAGTTGTAGTTGCAGTTGCTCTGAGCTCCACTCAGCTAGAATCAGTTACCCGGACCTACTATTTCATTTCAAGACTATATATTTATTTCTACTAATAATATTCCTAAATTGACTAACCTGCGTTCCAGTTTGTATATTACGTTCAATATAACTTACATTTTCTATCTCAAAATCTGTTTTTGTTATTTATTATTTTGTGCGGTTCCTCACCCGGAATCCACAACAGCTTATACTTCTGAGATGAGGTAGTATTTACATTATTTACATTGTTCGGACTGTTACCCTTACTTTTATTGTTCTTTTACAACGTTTCAGTCGTTGGACGCTCTGGCCTTCTTCAGGTGCTAGGAATTTCGAACTGTATATATTTATTTCTACTAATCAGTCAGTTAAGTGCCATACATGATAAACGCTTGGGCGATCATGTCTCGAAAGAGACACGACTGACTGGGCAGATGATTATCCCGCAGTAGGTTGCCATTGCTTTCTGCGGTAGACTGCTTGCCGACCAAGGCTATAGAACCCAATCTGTCCTGTTATTTAACCCATAACTGGAGGGAAAAGACGGATTAATACCTTTCCCAAGGGTATTTTTCGCGTAAGTGAATGCAAGGAATTCAACTGGAATTCGAACTCGGCTCTCCGATTTCTCGTTCCAAGCCGATATCCATTGCACTACAACGCATAGTATTCCTAAATTGACTAACACTTATTCCAGTTTGTATATTACGTTCAATATAATCTATTTTTTCTATCTACATATTTGTTTTTGTTGTTTATTATTTTGTGCGGTTCCTCACCCGGAATCCACAACAGTTCTCAACTTTTGTAAAATCTTACCAATATTTATTATTATTATTATTATTATTATTATTATTATAACAATAATAGTTTTATTCTCATATTCTTAACACTCAGTAACCACTTGAGTTTTGGTGGCTTTATTACCTTACTTGAAATGAAATTATTAAAAAATATCATACTTATTACTTGTTCTGTCATTCATTTACACAAACTCGTTGAGTAGGTTATTTTTTTCTGACTGTTCTTCTTGCCTTTACCATATCCAATGTTTATCTAATCCTTCAAGTTATATTTACTCATTATGTATCATCGAATTTATAAATTGTCTAAATGATTCTGAAAAAAGAGTCTGCGTTTTGTTCTCATTTTCCTTAATATCTTCCTGGTATTGAATGTGAGTGCAAGTCTTCCCTCTGCTGTGTACATCCCTTCAGGACGTGAGAGAACATGTCTCTCCATAGTTTCTTGTCCTTTGTAGCTTTTGGTAAATTTTTTCTTTTGCTGTTTAATTAAGTTGTTTCTAAAACATTCTGAATATATTTTGATATTACTAAGCGAAGAAACGTTTGCAAAATGGGAAGATATGGGAAGATTTGTCTACACCCCATATTACGTGATGTACCTCTTCAGGATGTGCGTTGTGGGGCATTGGATATCGGCTCGGAACGAGAAATCGGGGAACCGAGTTCGAATTCCAGCTGAATTCATTGCCTTTACTTACGCGCAAATACCCTTGGGAAAGGTATTAATCCGTCTCTTCCCTCCAGTTATGGATTAAATAACAGGACAGATTGGGTTCTATAGCCTTGGTCGGCAACCAGTCTACCACAGAAAGCAATGGCAACCTACTGCGGGATAATCTTCTGCCCAGTCATGATCCTTTCAAGACATGATCGCCCAAGCGTGTATCACGTATGGCACTTAAATGACTGACCTCTTCAGGACATTGTTCTTGCTGAGGGATCTAGCCTTTTTGTATATAACAATGGACTCAACTGAGTGTAAATATAATCCTGCCTATAGATAGAACAGCAGTTGTTTAGTTGGAGTTGGATCTGGAGTCACAGTTGTAGTTGCAGTTGCTCTGAGCTCCACTTAGCTAGACTCAGTTACCCGGACCTACTATTTCACTTCAAGACTGTATATATTTATTTCTACTAATAGTATTTCTAAATTGACTAACCCAGGGTCCACTTTGTAAATTACATTCAATATAACTGACATTTTATATCTCCATATCTGTTTTTGTTATCTATTATTTTGTGCGGTTCCTCACCCGGAATCCACAACATTTCTAATGACATTTTCCTGTTTCTTATTACTTTACTTAACTTTTTGGTGGCAGCATTCGTTAACCCAATGCGCCTTCAGATTTCGCTGCTGAAATATCCAGAAAGAACGCGACACATTGAAAAAACAAAAAGAATTTTATTTCAAATCATATAGGGATAAAGCTTGTCACGCTGTAACACTTACGACTAAGTCGTGAGTTCAGTCCTCACTGAGTGCCCCATAGATTTTGCCTTGTGCCACATCTGAGCTACACTTAGAAAATCACCATATTTTAATAGACGAACATTATTTTTCTTGTACCATTTTTAGTATTATTTTTTGTTTGTTATTTATTTTTCATTTCCTTACGTTTTCACAATCGATGTAAAATTAAAGAATAACTTAAAAA
>JBBBDQ010000933.1:480000-515000 GCA_037127315.1 Ascarosepion bandense
GAAAAAACAGTAGCTACTCTAGCATCTACGCATCGCTCATTCAGTAATGAATTAGAGTACTCTGGCCACTGGCCTATGATACATCATACGCTAAAAGTCTGCTTCCTTCTACCGAGCGCCCGTGGCTCGGAGGTAGAATAGCCGACTGACGGTCAGGTTTCAATCCTGAGTTAAAAGCAGTCGGATGTCTAACTGTACTGATGAGCTGTGATTCAGCAAAACAGATCTCTACGGATATATATATATATATATATATATATATATATATATATATATATATATATATATACTTTTGGGTATACAAGCACGGACACATGCATTTTCTGGTGTTAATTAAACAGCGTAAGTATACACTGGTTTGTAAAAGCATAGTATCACTACACACAACCTAGAAAAATTCATAACTCATCATAATAAATATATCTTAAATCAACACGTGGATCGAAATAAAATTAAATCTCAAAATAATAAAGAAGACAACAATAAAAGCTTATGCAATTGTAAAAACCCCAAAAATTGCCCACTACAAAACAGATGTAAAAGAAATTCAATTGTCTATCAATGCAATATAACATCAATTGAAAACACCAATATAAATAAAGTGTATATCGGATCTACAAAGAACACCTTTAAGCAGCGCTGGTACATGCACTTAACTTCATTCAAAAACAAATTATATCGAAACCAAACATCCCTTTCTACATAGTTTTGGAAATTAAATGACACATAAACAGAAAATCAAAGTAAAAAAGAAAATCTGGGAAAAAACTAGAATAAAATAAGTTAAGGCAGAAGTTAATTAAAAAACATTTCCCCACTAACAACCCTCGAAGTAAAATTTTTAAGAAAAATACACTTAAACTTATAGTTGCACAAATAACTTTGAAAAAATCATTACAAATCATAATAAATATATCTTCAATCAGCATGTTGATTGAAATAAAAACAACTACCAAAATAATAAAGAGGACAAAATTAAAAACTTATGCAATTGTAAAAACCTCAATAATTGCCCACTACAAAATAGGTGTAAAATAAATTCAATTGTCTATCAATGCAATATAACATCAATTAAAAACCCAACTGTAAACGTCTACATCAGATCTACAAAGGACACCTTTAAGCAGCGCTGGTACATGCACTTAACTTCATTCAAAAACAACATGTATTGAAACCAAACATCCCTTTCTACATATTTTTGGAAATTAAAGGACACACACAAAAAAAAGAAAATGGAAATATCTTGGAAAAAACTAGAACCTGTAACTTGCTTAACGACATCTGGCCTTTATGATTAATTAACCAAATAATACCTCATTCACATAAAATAATCCCCTCCAAAAAGTTAATTAATACCCATGTTTAATCGTCAAAATACAAAAAACGAACATCGTATAAATAAAAGAAAATAAACTCACACAACATTAATAGTAACTATATTCCATTCACTCATAGATAGTAGAAAAATAAAAAATGTCTACCCTTTCTTTAAAAATCTTACATTCCAATATAAGAATTACCCAGACAAAAGTAAAAAGTGACCTGTCCAAAACTAAGCTACTCCACACCCCTCTCCTAACACAAGGCTGTATAACTATGGCTACAAACTGCCGGCTAAATCGTACTAAACTCCCACCCCACATTCACTTACTTATCATATTACCAAAAAAAAAAATCGTTTTCACCATTTATTTATTTTTCATTTCAACTTATCACCAGATGAGGAGCACACGTAGCTCCGAAAATTTTTATGTAGTGATACTATGCTTTTATAAACCATTGTAACAACCATCACAATATAAAGCTCTCCGTTGTATCGAGCACTCTTTATAAAATTAAATGCATGAACAATGGGTTTAAAACCATACTTGTTCTATAACTTTCTTACACCATATACATACACACACATATATATATATATATATTCTAAACATATATTGTTAAATATAAAAGACAATGAATGTTTATTAAGTTTAATCATCAGCCGTTATAAACATCGTATTTTGGCTTTAATTTCAGGTGAATTAAAGACAAAAAAATAGTCCAACATTTGGATATTTTTTTATTATGCTGGTCCTAAGCTTTCGGCTCACATGAACTATCTTCAGAGAGGTTACAGGGACGGTAACATAAAGACATTCACCATCAAAGATGATATTATCTTGTGTCGACATAAAACATTGCTATGCGACGATAACAGTCACCGAATAGCAGACGCAGTTCGTAAATTCGTAATGCAGTCCTATGAAGTCATTCTACGTGAGAGACAGAAATGTTAACAGAACCATACGTTTAAGTGCAATGTAATGTTTTATGACCAGATTGAAATGTGATTTTATTAAGTGTAGGTTGCTTTAATTTAATGTAGATGGCCTCTAATATGTGAAGGTTTTTTTACTGTGTGTATGTGTGAGTATTATTGTGTTATCGACTAAAATCTGTCTAATATTACCTACATGGCTATGTTTTTCAAGAAAATTTTGTTTAATAGAACTATGATCAGAGAGGTGGCAAGTTAGTCTACGAGAGAGTGTGGTTGTAGTAAAACCAATATAGGTCGTGGGTTTATTATTAGTACCAGAGATAGAATCTCTGAACGGACATGTAAATTAATACACTACATTGGTTTTCTGTAGAAGATTTAGTTGTGTGGTTACAGAGTTATTAGATCCTATGAGGTTTATTATATATATAGTTATGTTTATTATTATAGCATACTGCAACTAAAAAGCTATTTAAAATAATAAAATTAAACTAAAATAAAAAGACCATCATATTAGATGATTATAGTGGGATGGGAGGTTATTATATTTTAAAAGAATTGCTGGTAAAGCGTTTGCTCAGACAAGTGGTAGTATGGGCAGTATAGTCGATTGTTTGAAGAAACGCAATCTTGTACAGGGCAGTGAAATTCATACAGTATATGAGTCATCGCTAGTTTAGATTTGATGGGTTATTATTAGAAACAGCAAGGTTTTCTATCATATATCAATTTTACATTTGTTTGAGAAAAATATGGTGTTTAATAAATTTTGCAAGAAAATTCCTCCTGTTTATAATTAATGTGCATTTGGTTGCAATGAAATATGTCAGTGTTTTTGTGTTATTTTTAATAATGGTGTCATGTATTTTTTGTAAAAATAATTTTATAATTTCATTTGTTTATCAGTTATGTAGTTGAGGCAATTCGAGTTGACTAATGTTAGTTTTATGTGTTTTCTCTTTTTCTTCATCTATGTGCCCTGTACTTTCTGGACGTAGGCGATCATGGCTTTCAAAGTCTCCCTATCCCTGGTGGCTCTTAGTACGTTTTTTCCTGTTACACCAGGCAAACACTGTTCTACTCAGGCCCTTCAAATATGTTATCCGCTGCTTCCACTGTCTCTTTTTCCCTCTATCTAGCCTCTCAGTATCAGGTTCTCCAAGGCCTTCTGTCTCATTGCATGTCCCAGGGACTTCTTCCTGTCTCTTCCTGTCTCTTCCTGGTGTTCACTATTAATTTCTTTTCGTTGCCATTCTTTCCAACACCTTATCATTGCTCACATGCTCAGTCAATGATATTCGCAGCATCCTTCTGTAGAACTACATTTCCGCTGCTACATGTTTTTCCTTCATCTTCGATGATATAGTCCAACATTCACTGCTGTATTGAAGAAATGACATTACATAGCATTCTAGCACTCTCTTTTATGTTTCTAGTGTAATATTTCTGTGTCTTAGTACTTTACTCAGCTTCTGGAACGCGTCCTTCGCCAATTCGCCTTCGGATCTCTGTGTCGCACTTTCCATCTCCTGTTAGAAAACTTCCTAGGTATTTAAATAAGTATACTTGCTTGATTCTATTATCCCCGACCTGTATTTGCCATTTTGGGTTAGTCTTTTTACTGATGACTATGCATTCAGCTTTCTTGCAGTTTATTTTTAGTTCTTTTTTGTCACTCCCTTCAGCTACCTTCTGTAGGAGGTCTTGTATTTTTCTTTCCATGCCTGCAATCAGCATTGTATCATCTGTGTATCTTATGTTGTTCAAATTGTGGCCTCCGATGACAAACCCTGGCATAGCATCTAGAGTCCTCAAAATATTCTCGCTGTACAAATTGAACAAATCCGGTGAAAAGACACATCCTTGTCTTACGATCTTTTCTATCTTTGTATATCTGCTGAATTCGTTACCTGTTCGTGTGCAGGCAGTTTGCTGCTAGTCATTGCTCACATGCTCGGTCCACGATATCCACAGCATCTTTCTGTATAACCACATTTTAGCAGCTCCAAGTGTTCCCTTCATCTTTGTTGATATTGTCCAGCATTCACTGCCATATGGAAGAACTAACATCTCATAGCAATCCACTACCCTCTTCTTTGTTTCTAGTGAAAGTTTCCTGTCTTAATACTTTACTCATCTTCTGGAACGCGTCTTTCGCCATGCCAATTTGCCTTTGGATCTCTGTGTCGCACTTTCCGTCTTCAGTTAAAACACTTTCTAGATATTTACATTTTCGTACCTGCTTGATTTTAACTTTCCCCACCTCTATTTAGCACTTTGGGCTGCTCTTTCTGCTGATGACCATACATTCGGGTTTCTTGCAGTTTATTTGTAGTCCCTTCTTGTCACTCTCTTCAGCTATCTTCTGCATGAGGTTCTGCAGTTTTCTTTCTGTGTCTACAATCAGCACTGCGTTGTCTGCGTATCTTATGTTATTCAAATTGTGGCTTCCAGTAACAAATCCTGGCATAACATCAAGGGTCCTCAAAATATTCTCACTGTACAAGTTAAATAGATCCGGTGAAAAGACACATCCTTGTCTTACGCCCTTTTCTATCTTTGGATATCTTCTGAATTCGTTACCTGTTCGTGTGCAGGCAATTTGCTGCTAGTAGAGATTTTTAATTACTGTGATGTCTTTCCCCAAAATGTCGAGGCTGTTGAGTATCTCCATCAGTTCTTTGTGGCGTATTTTGTTGAATGTCTTCGCATAATCAATAGATAAAAGTCCTTCATTTGTATTGCCCTTTCGGAGAGCATCTTAATCATAAATACGACGTTCCTTGTTCCAGTGTCTTTGACGAACCCGCACTGTTCCTGTCCTATCTCTGGCTTGATTCTGCTTCTCGCTCTATTCACCAGGATTCGAACAATCAGTTTTGGAATATGATTCATTAAACTGATAGTTCGGTGTAGTTCGCACTACTGGGTCCTTTGGTAGTGCTATAGAAATCGACTTACATAGGTCGTCTGGTATTATTCCACTATTATAAATTTTATTTATTATTTCTGTAATTTTTTCTATGCCGTATTCTTCAAGGGCTATCAGTAGCTCTATTACAATGCGGTCTAGACCAGCTGCTTTGTTTCTGTTCAGCTTGGCCATTGCAGCTTCCACTTCGGACTTTGGTATTTCCGGTCCGTCCTCATCCTTGTGTATTCTCGTCTGCTCTCTTCTGTCGTGGAAAAGATCTTTTATATATTCTTCCCATCGTTGGATTATTTCCTCTTTCTCCAATATTATTGTTCCATCCTTGGATTTTATGCATCCTGTTGAGGAGCAGGTTTTTTGTCCAGTTAGTTTTCTTATTATTTTATGTATGTCTGATTTATTGATCCTGCTCAGTCTCTCTACCGCTGTGCATTTGTTGCTGAGCCATTCCTCGTTAGCCTGTCCTCATTTGTTCCTTATCTCCCTGTGTAGTTTCTTGTATTTCCTTCAATGACTTGGCGTTATTTTTGTTTCCTTTGCATCATCTCGAGAATCTCTTTAGTCAACAACTCGTTTTTTCTTCAGCGTCTCATTTCCTTTAGGGCAATATTGTTTGCTGATGTCACCATCGCTTCCTTTAGTGAATCCCATTTCGAGTGTCCTTTTCCAATTTGTTTTTCGTATTTGCTTCTCACGCTGTTAGTGTATTCTTTCTGCAGGTTGAGGTCATTCACGAGCGTGTTGTATTTCAATCTTGGCTTCTTCATTTTCCGGGGTTTTATTCCTAGTTTGCAGATGACTGGGAAATGGTCGCCTCCGCAGTCGGCGCCTGAATAGGTTTTGCATTGAAACACTGCTTTTCTGTATCTCTTGTTTGTGGTTCTGTGGTCTATTTGGTTTTTCGTGTCGCCTCCTTGGATTCTACATATCCTCTATGGATATGTACACCGTGGGTGTTCTTTTAGTTTGCTCAAAAATATTGTTCGGGATGCGTAATTTTGATGTGTTTATTTAAGTAGTTCGTTATTACTGCTATTTTATATCTTTCTTGGATTTGGCTAATATTATTTAAAAGACAAGTGTTCTTACTCGTGGTTTTTACACAGTTAAGTGATAAATTCGTTGGTTCTTATCTGACGTCAAGAAACGGGATTTTGTTATTGTCCATGAATTCATAAATTTCAACGAGAAGTTATTTTCGAACCTGCGACTTCCAACAACATAGGGGAAGCCACTAATTGATCGGGTGCGTCTTAATCCACAAATGATTCCATAGACTAATCGAAGTTAAATCAAGCCTTATGTGACACACATTTTCGTAAAAAATTTATCGTAAATAATCAGATTGGTAGAAATAAATATATAAATATACTGTTTCATTAAAAGCAGAATATCTACTCAAATACAAGTATTGATTAATAAGAATGTTCAAACAAATAAATTAAATATGTCGGTTGTTAAAACCATTTCGTTAGTCTTCGGGATTTTTTGTAACGTATCTATATAAAACACATAAAAATAACTGTTTGACGTTTTGAATGACGTCACAATGACTGACTTGAAATTATATCCAACAAACGTGCGAACACCAGAATTAAGCAAAAAAGTTACGAAAATATATGCAGAACAAGCTTAATATATGTCGCTACAATAAAAAAAATACCAGGGAAAAAATAATATAAAATATATGTATATAAAGACAGAAGACTTTCTTTAATTTATTAAGCGAGGTGAGATGATCATGTACTTTTCATTTCTTTCTCTCTCTCTCTCTCTCTCTCTCTCTCTTTATATATATATATATATATATATATATATATATATATATATATATATATTAATCATATCACCCCAAGCAAGGCGATAACGCCACTGAGGCACAGGGGGCTACGTAAGGGTAAAAAGACTGGAAAAGGGAAAGCCGGAAACCGCATCCTCAACAGGAAACAAGAGATGAGCCTCTTCGCCTGTTCAATAGACGTGGGTGGAGTGTGAATCGGGCGATAGTTTAGTCTATCTACTCCAATTGAAAAAAAAAAAAAGAAAAGAGTGAAAAGATTGGAAAAGAGAAAACCGGAAACCACATCCTAAACAGGAAACAAGGGATGAGCCTTTTCACCTGTTCAACAGATGTGGGTGGAGTGTGAACCGGGTGATAGCCCTGTCCATCCACTCCAATAGAAAGAAAATGATGGTGACTTGCTAAGTTTTAACTTAGTTAAAGTCCAGGCGGTGAAGTTTTGGCTAGAAAAACAAAATCAATATAACCATAACCATAATTAGAACGAGGTTAATAACCATAACCATAATTAGTGTACGATTTATAACCATAAATATAATTAGAATAAGGTTAATAATCATAACCATAACTATAATAAATCGAATCATATATAGACTAGATATGAGAATAGAAATTTATATGAGAATAGAAAATTAAAACTTACAAATTTAATAGTGAAAATGATTTCCAAAAAATTAATCTAATTAAAAATCAAAGATTTAAAATTAAAAATTGAATAGAGAAAACGATTCCCAAACAATGATATAAAAAAATCACAAATTAAAAATGTAAGACCAAAAATACATTCCCTAAACCCAATATTAAGATTAAACATACAAACTTACACCAATTGTAAACACTCTGCAAAAATAAAAATAAACCAAAAAAATATCCGCACCAACTAATAAATTCCAACGGTCACATACTGACTACATTATCTTGCTAACACCCACCAACACACACTAACACTCTCCACAAAAAAATCCAACTGTCAACGAAATATCACAACATCAAAGACCCCTAACAAAACTAAATAAATAAAAATGAAAAGGATTCTCAGTACCGCATCGCCTGACGAAGCATTGGTACTCTGATGCAGAAACGGACGCGCCTTCGTAGCGATTATATATAGAGAAGTCATGTACATGTTCTAAAATATAATTTATAATATATATATATATATATATATATATATATATATATATATATATATATATATATAAATATATAAATTAGAGAAAATTCAAAGGTGTCGGATGTACATTTCGACATAGGATCTCTAATAGAGATTCTACGTCACGTCAGCGACATTGTTTTTTTCCAAATAGCGAAGGCCCTGGGGTAGAGTGTGGAGGGGTTTTAGGTTAACAACGGTCACAAAGTGGAAAAGGACAGAGCTGGTAGTCGGGGGGTTACAGGGTGTTGAAACGGTATATTTAGGAAGGGGAGGAATAGGAGTTCATAGTTTATAAAAATAGACAACTAAATGAGTTAAATTACTTTTTTAAGGTTAAGATTTTGGGCTGTTTGAAGAGGTGTATTTAGGCGAGAAGGAATGGGTTTCAATATAAGATTTTAAACATTTTTATTTAAATTTATTTGATTAAACCTGGCTCTGTATTCTTAACACATTGAGCTCTCTGCCTGCATCAGTTTTTAATGTTAAAATTTTTAATATTGATTAGGATCAGGTTCTTGGAATTTACCTTCCTACTCTTCCACTTCGGATTAAAGAAAAACAATATGTATGTATTGTTTATTATATATATATATATATATATATATATATAAATATATATATATATATGAATAGAATAAGTAAAGAACAAGGAGAAAAAAGTGTCTTAAAGACAGTATGTTGATGTCTCTCGGATTTTTAAATCATTCGTCTTTAATAAATCTCAGAAGAAGCTTGTTATAAGTGAAATATGTTTGATTAAAGACAGTTTATCCTTCTTGCTCTTTATTCAGTCTATTCTTCGTGTCGGATTCAGATCCATATATTCAACTCATATCTATATTTTATAAATTATAATTTAGAACACGTACACATTATCATAGTAGATGATTATTTGTACATGTTCTGAACTATAATTTATAATAAACTAGCAGTATAGGCCGCCGTTGCTCGGGGGTAAAGAAAGCTTTAAAACTAATCCATGGTCCTGGAGCTCAGACTCTTTGGACGTTGGCACGAAAAACTAAAAAGCAATAGTTGTTTCCAGTTAAAGTGAAACCGTAGACTGAAAGAAAAATGAATAGATTAAGTCAAATTTTAATTTCCTGTTATCGATACCAAATATTTTTTTTCGTCGTAAACTGAATTTTGAAGGCTAAATAAGTCCTCTGAGTAAATGGTATCATGGTTGAGACTAAGAACTACAATTATACCTACTTAGAGACAAACCCGAAGCAAAAACTAAAATAAAAGGGCTGAAAAAATACAGACATACAGGCAGATAAGCAGACACACACACAAACATCTTGCCTTTTATACATATATATTATCGATTTTCTACACTATTGTAAGAAATGCAACCTTGAAACTTCTGAATATGTATTTGTCTATGAGTGTATTAAATTTGAGAGTATTAAATTTGATTACAATCGGACCACTCCTTATATAACCCGATTTTTTCGATTATCGATTTTGGATATTTATCGGGGGTACCTCGACACAAAACCTAGCTAAGAACACTCGCAGACGCTTATAGTACAACTGTGCAAATTTTCAAGAAAATCGGTTCAGCCGTTTCCGAGTCTATAGGTAACGGACACACACAGACACACATACACACACACACACACACACACACACACACACACACACAAAGTTCCATTTATAAATAAGTTTAGATATTCACAGCTCTATTTTCTATCGAGCACTGTTTTAAATTAATGTTTTGGACGTTGCCAATTTTTTCTTCGTTCCCTACACACTTGGATATATTATAGCGGGGATCTAATCTCATTTATTCTTTTTCTAGTTGTAGTAGGATTCCGTTCTAATGAAGGGTAATCGTATACCGCTGCAGGTTAACGGAATTTGGCCTTGTGAGAAGATAACCCACTATCATTCATAAAATGATTATAAAATCCATTCATTTTTCTTTCGGTCTGCGGTTTCGCTTTGGCTGGAAGCAGCTATTGCTTTTTGGTCTTTCGTGCCAACGTCCCAGGAGGATCATGGATTAGTTTTGGAGCTTTCATTGCACCAGCGCAACGCCGGGCTACACTGCTAGTTATTATATAACCTCCAGGGATTAACCCCAAGACAGAATTTTACACGCTGTTAAACTATTATAAATTATTATAATTAAAATGCAAAAAAAAAATGAAAAAATTCTTGTAAAAATTCATTATTCATAAAAAAGAATATTTCTTTAGACAATAATGTTCTTAATATTCCTTATTTACAAAACCAATCAGAAGCTTTTCTAACTAAGTAATGTTATAGTTTCATTGGATTTATTATTTTTCAATTCAGAGCAGATTTTCACTTAGATGGCACTAATTTGAAAAAAAAAAGTATGTGATTTACAATCTCCAAAAACTTCTACGTTAAAAAAAAAAAAATATTGACAGGTGTCACGAAGGTTACGTGCGAAATTTCATGAAATTAAGTGATTTGGGATGATGTTAAACTTGTGGGGTCTCAACTTTGCTGAGAGCTTTTGCAGGCCTTATTTTCAGTATCATGTTGGAGTAGATAGATCTATCTAATTGGAGTAGATAGATCTATCTATCGCCCGGTTCACACTCCACCCACGTCTATTGAACAGGTTAAGAAGCTCATTCCTTGTTCCCTGTTTAGGATGTGGTTTCCGGCTTTCTCTTTTCCAATCTTCTCACTTTTTTTTTTTTTCAATTGGAGTAGATAGATCTATCTATCGCCCGGTTCACACTCCACCCTCGTTTATTGAACAGGCTAAGAGGCTCATCTCTTGTTTCATGTTTAGGATGTGGTTTCCGGCTTTCTCTTTTCCAATCTTTTCACTGTTACATAGCCCCCTGCACATCAGTGGCGTTGCCGCCTTGCTTGGGGTGATACGATTAAAAAAAAAATCATGTCGCGTTCAGGCCAGGCTAGAGAAGTCAGAAACGATATCGATTGGCCACCTTCAACGGAAGTTATGGACAGCCATCATCCTAATAACTGAACGTGGATAGATAACAAAGAACCTTCTCGGTATCAAAATAAAAAAGTTGAAAGTACAGAAAACAAAATTTTTTCGAGATCACCATGCATATAGATGTACACTTACGGCCATAATTATTAGGCCACCCCAGTGTTTTAAGAAATGATGTATTTCATACTATTTTTTAGTACCAAGTGAATAATTGTAAATGAAAATAGAATGGTTCTTTTGTTAATATTGCATAATAATATATGCATCAAATGAATTTATAGATATTTAGACTCTGATATCCTTAATATATATTGTTTATAAAACCCATTGAAAGTTTATCTAAATAAAAAATGGCATAGTTTTATTACATTTTTGCTTTCACAATTCGGAGCAGATTTTCTGAAAAAAGGGACAATTTAGAAAAAAAAATAAAAAGACAGTTGATTACCATTCGCCAATGAGTTCTGAATTTAATTAATATTAGGTATATGAACGCACTCTCGCGAATTTCTAAACATTTCAGGAAATTAATTGGTGGGAGGTGACATATGTAAAAAACATCTTTAGAATGATTTTCTAAAAATAATCATTTCCAAAATGATTTCATTCATTTATGAATAAGTCCTAAAATTTTCATAAAGATCCCACCATGATTTGATTTTTGCAAGTAATTTCCGTATTAATGTGTTTTTCAACGGCAAAATGTGACTTGCGTAATATTACGCTTGTCGTAATAAACTGTTATAAAACATGCGTCACTCACAGATGAAAGAAAAACAAAATTTTATACCCAAATTTCGAACGCGTTCTCTTAATGAGAACGAACCTGAATATTTTGCCGATAAAAGTTGTTTATTTAGTTTGGGGCTTTTTTAATTCATACTATGCTGTTTTTTCAGCGAATTCGTGAAGGCGCCTACATTTTTTTAGGTCAGTCAGTCAGTTAAGTGCCATACGTGTTACACGCTTACGCGATCATGTCTCGAAAAAGACATGACTGACTGGGCTGAAGACTATCCCGCCATTGCTTTCTGCGGTAGACTGGTTGCCGGCCAAGGCTATAGAACCCAATCTGTCCTGTTATTTAACCCATAACTGGAGGAAAGAGACAGATTAATACCTTTCCCAAGGGTATCTGAGCATAAGTGAATGCAATGGATTCAACTGGAATTCGAACTTGGCTCCCCGATTTCTCGTTCCGAGCCGATATCCATTGGACCACAACGCACATCCTTTTTTTAGGTACCTCCAAATATTTCGGCATAAATTTTCGATACCTAAGTTTAAAATGAAATTTTTTAAATGAAAAAACATTCTTGAAGATGTCATTTTAGATTTAATTAAAAACTGAATGATTAAATTTATTACTTCCATTAAGTAAAAAATTCTGGGGCATTTCAGATAGAAATTATATAAATTGGAATGTCACATTTAATTTTGATTTCTTCAAATTTTCTAAAAGCGGCCATTTTCTTCATTTTAAGAAATTTGTAAACAAACAAAAATTCATCGATTTTAAAAATATTTCAAAAGATTTCTAACACTTTATTTTAGTAAAATAAGGAAATTTAACGTTAAATTAATCTGATTTAAAAGAAGTATTACTTATAGCATAAAAAGTAATATACAACTAATTATTAATGATTGGTCGTGTTCATCTGATCGAAGGTTTCACGGACTGTTAAATGACAAAGCAATGACAGCTGCTACGCATGACCATAAATGCAATTTTCATAAATCTAAGGAAAAGAACAAAACTCTTAAATTACGTAACCTTTTCATAATAATGGCAATTTTAGTCAACCATACATGAAAATAAGGAACGTATTAAGTAAATAAAAATTATTTTTTAAAATACAATAGCGTAACTACGTTTAATAAACTTTCCGATTTTGGACTCGTAAATTTTGTTTCTACTTAATTATTATATGACCTCTAGGGACAAGAATTTCCCCCAAGACAGAATTTTACATGATTTTAAACTATTAAAAATTATTATAATTAAAATGTAAAAGAATTGAAAAAATTCTTGTAAAAATTCATTATTCATCAAACAATTTTTATTTCTTCAGACAAAAATGTTCTTAATATTACTTATTTACAAAACCAATCAGAAGCTTTTTTAATTAAGTAATGTTATAGTTTTATTAGAATTATTATTTTTCAATTCAGAGCAGATTTTCATTTAGATGGCACTAATTTGAAAAAAGAAAGTATGTGATTTACAATCCCCAAAGACTCATACATTTTACAAAAAAAATTGTCAGAGAACGCGAAGGTTATGTGCAAAATTTCATGAAATTAAATAATTGGAGAGTAACACATTTAAAAAAAGAATTTTGCCATTATTTTCTAAAAAAATATTAAAAAATAATTTCATTCATTTGTGAATAAGTCCTGAAAATTTCATTAAAATCGGACAATTATTTGATTTTTACAAGAATTTCCCAATTAATATGTTTTCTACGGAAAAAAGTGCGCAAAATAATTAGTTAAAAGTTTTGAGAAGGCGATTGTCGTAAAGAAAACAAGAATTTCACCAAAATTTCGAACGTGATAGAAAGGATTAAAAAAATTTCAAAAAAATAACTAAAAAACACTTTGGTCTTTCATCTTAATAATAACATGAACATTTTGACGTTTTTTCCCGCGAAATAGTTTTTTTTCCATTTTTTAGTAAACTGTTTAGATGTACATCATTTTCAGCCGAAAATAATCTTATTTTTTCTGTATATTCACACAGATTCTCTAAATACATTTAAAGATGTCCCTAACATTATACAAGTGATGGCACTGCAAACTTCTGCATCAACTATTAGTACATGTAAGTGTTATGTATGGGGATATATATACGTGACATTAAAAAATAAAATAAAATAAAATATGGTGTATTAAAGATGCACTGACAAGCCGAAAGACACGCCTCATGATAGGCAATAGAAGGGAAACCCTCTGACATACTTGCCGAAAAAGACACACATTTATTACAGTAGACTCTAGACAATGACAAGCAACGTGTCAGATACAAAAGATGGAACACGTTGATAAGGTGATAAATATATTTAAGTGGACAGAAAAATATCGTTATAAACAGCAGCGTTGGTGCCTCGTTTTCAGTTTCGGTAAATAGAACCTCGTTAGAGTCTAGCACTGAAAAAACAAAATAATAAAAAAAAAAAAGGAAAAACATCTCTACTTTGCTGGAATTTCCTGCTTAATTTTACTCTCCTTATAAGGAAGAGTTTTTTTGATCTATTGGGAATTTGCCAGACATTCACATTTGTTTTAGACATTTTTTTTTCCCGTACAACATCGTTACGTATTTTTTTTTATCTATTAATTAAAAAAAAAATCTGGGACAGAATTACATCATCAGTCCCATGACTGGGTGTGGTTGTAGGGGCGCTGAGCAGCTAACCACCTGATCAGTAATCTCCAGTGACCGCTTCAGCTTATTCTAACACCGCTGTCTGTCACTTCTTTTGACTTGGAGGATTGCAATGAAAGGATTGTTGGTGTTTGTGATGCAGACACACCATTTCAACTTTCTCTTCTTTGCGGTAGTCATGTGGTCTTACAACAGGCTTGATTCTTGTTTAACAGTGTCTCGCACTTGCGTTATTTATGTAGAAACAGGATAATTTCGCTAGAAACAAAGAATATGGCAGTGAATGTTGGACAATATCATCGAAGATGAAGCAATTGAAATATTGTTCTACAGAAACATACTGGACATAAAGTGGGGGATCAGTTCCATATAACAATCAATATATAAACTGACCCCTCACTTTGTGACCACATCAGTTTCTATACATTTATATTCCTGAGATCCAAAAGCACAAGGATGCATTCCAGGAGCGGAGAAGAGTATTAAGAAACAGAACAATTTCGCTAGAAACAAAGAAGAGAGTAATGGACTGTGTTGTCAGTTCTTCAATATGGCAGTGAATGCTGGACAACATCATCTAAGATGAAGAAAAAACTTGAAGCAACTGATATGTGGTTTTACAGAAGGATGCTGCGAATATCATGGATCGTGCATGTGAGCGATGATGAGGTCCTGGAAATGATGGAAACAAAAAAGAGGATTAATATTGAGCATCAGGAGGAGACAACTGGGGTTCCTGGGACATGCGGTGAGTGGGGGGCTTGGAGGGCCTGATGCTGACAGGCCGGATGGAGGGGAAAAGAGAGACAGGAAAGAAGCGGATACATAAGCAGGTGTATGACGGAACGGGGGTTGCGTGGTGTAACAGGAGAGGGCGTGCTAAGAGCGACTAGGGATAGGGAGATGTGGAAGGCCATGTTCGCCTATGTCCTGAAGGGACAGGGCACATAGAAGAAGAAGAAGGTGTTACCCATAATGGTTCAATAGCATTTTTAATGCTTAGATTCCGTGACACATTCTCCATCGTTTTTTAAAGCACTTCCTTGGTAGGTAATTCTCTCTACTTGATTTTGTCATTTTCAAAACAATTCGTATCTTGGACTGTTGACCATTAGTCCTTTTTTCTCGCTTTCTTTTATTGCCGTATTTAGAAGTATCTGCATTTATCTTTCGCTGTCTGTTATCAACACTGTGCCATCTTTTAAAATTGCGACTTTTATAAGACTTTGCATCAAACATTCCTAATGCAAACATCAAAAGTAGAATGTATATTTTGGTTAGAGTAGATTCATGTTATAGTCAATTAAGTGCTACACGCTTGGGCGATCCTCGAAAAACAGATGACTGATTGTGCAGAAGGTTTTTCAGCAGTAAGTAGCCATTACTTTCTGCGGTAGACGGGTTGCCAACTAAGGGTATAGAACCCAAACTGTTATGTTATTTTACCCATAACTGGAGGGAAGAGATGAATTAATATCTTTCCCAACGGTATTTGCGCTTAAGTGAATGCAACGAATTCAACTGGAATTCGAACTCGGCTCTCCGATTTCTCGTTCCGAACCAACATCCACTGCACCACAACACACATCCTATGTTATGGTAGTCGTTTGTTTTTTGTTTAAACAATGTGAATTTAATCTACCGGCCTATGCATTCGAGAGTCTGAATAAAGGAAATGTGTTCTCCAGCATATTTTGATTCTGCGTCGTCTAATCCGGGGTGCTTTAACCCGTTCGGCTACATGGAGCTTCACAGACCAGAAAGTTTTAATTACACATTTGGGGTATGCAGAAATTCTCGTTTAACACTTCTTGAAAGTCTTATTAGCAACGTGAAATCCATATGTAGTGCTTAAAAAAAATTCTAAGGAATTATTATATTTAATTTTATTTTAATCATACATTAATTCTTCTTGATTTAAACGGTATTTTACTGAACACACGTATTTGTACAGATTTTTTAAAATTGTGAATGACATCTATAGGCCTGTACATTCAATAGTCTTAATAAAGATTCGACTTTAAGGAAAAGAGCAGAAACTATGGTGAACACTTCTTCCTCATGTGCCGTGCCCCTTCAGGACGTGGGCGATCATGGACTTTCACTTGGCTCTGTCTCTTGTCGCTCTCAATAATTTTTCTCTTGCTATCTTTTCCAAGACCCGCTCCGTCAACCATTTGCTAAGACCTAACAATACATCTTGAGCTTCTTTTTCCCTGTCTTTGCTTTTATTTATCCGACCTGTGGGTATCAGGTTCTTCGGGCCTTCCTTCCTCATTTGCGTGTCCCAGGAACCTCATCTGTCTCTCCCTGATATTTATTATCAGTTTTCTTCTCGTTTGCATCCTTTCCAACACCTCATCGTTGCACGCGTGCTCTGTCTATGGTATCCTCAGCGTCCTTCTGTAAAACCACATTTCTTCTGCCTTCTTCTTTGATGAGATCGTCCAGCATTCACTTTCATACAGATGGTGGACATTAAGTAATCTAAATTTTGACATGTTAAACGAAAGTGAATCAACGTTCTTTTTACACACACACACACACACACACACACACACAAATATATATACACATACACTATATATATATATATATATATATATATATATATATATATATAGGAAAAACTACTAAAAAGTTGTAAGTTTAAAAATGTATTTTTGACAGTATTTGTTTATTTCTATTATTATATTTTATATTTCAGACCGTCCTATATATATATTGTATATTTCAGACCGTCCTATATATATATATATATATATATATATATATATATACACTATAAATAGTGTGTGTATATATATATAGTGTGTGTATATATATATATATGTAGAGAGAGAGAGAGAGAGAGAGAGAGTGTGTGTGTGTGTGTGTGTGCGTGTGTTATATATATATATAATTTTATCCTTTAAATAATTGATGTTTTTTTTTCTCTTGATTAATAAAGGCCAACTGCTATGAGTTCATATTTTATGTTCCGAATAATAATAACAAAAATATGCTTTTTTTTTTTTTAATTGATTCTGGCCTGGGGAAGTTTGACGTAAAAAAAGGCAGGTGCTTCCTGGTACCGTCTAGACGCTTCACCGATTCTGGGCGTGGACACAGTCATTTTTATGTAATCTCTCTGATCTCAGGCATTTTTATTGCTTTCAGACAAAGAAAATGAATTAGCTAGCTAACGATTCAAAGAGTCGCTGTTGCACTCTTTCGCTTAAATTTTCTTTCTTTCTTTCTTTTTTCTTTCTTTCATTTTTCAGGGGAGTAGACACATTAGTATCTGTGCGGTTCAACTCAAAAGTTCCGGGACATTCACTCAGAGACATTTATTTATACTATTGGCGGACCTGCACGAAACTACCACCACCTTTAAATTTGTTGATTTTCATTTATTTTTTTTTTTTTTACTTTTTTCAGTGTAGTCTTGTCGATTACACAGTAAACTTTCTGATTGACAAAAAGAAAAAAAAATTTAAAAATTTCAATATTTAAAGAATTTTTTGGGTGGGGGGCTTGGTTTCTCATGCGACGTTGTAGTGGATTGGTCCTCCATTTTGAAGTTACTCGCCGGTACGACATTACCACCACCTGTAAATTTGTTGATTATCAATTTGTTCGACTTTTTTCAGTGCAATCTTATCAATTACACCCTTAACTTTCCGATTGACAAAAAAGTTTGGAAAAAATTCCATATTTAAACAATTCTTTTTTTTTTTTTTTTTTTGGGTGGAGGTCAGTTTCTCAGTTTAAAAAATGGGCAAGAACACGTAAAAAAAAAAAAACATAAACAAACGCGAGTGATTCCAAAATGGAGGATCGATTTGCTGTAGCGTCGTATGAGGGGCCGTGCCACCCCTACCCAAATCGTTTAAATATTAAAATTTTTCCAACTTTTTTTGATAATCGGAATCTTTATGTAATAATCAATAGGACTGCGCTGAAAAAAAGTCCAAAAAATTGAAAATCAACAAATTTAAGGGTGGTGGTTTGCGTCGTACAGTTTTGCCATAATATCTTAAAACGTCTAAAGAAATTCTGTGGTTATGCAGACAGAAGCACTTTTCAAATTCAGAAAATCTTTTCCTAACAGCATCCACACACACACACATACACATACACACCACACAAAACACACACACACGAAAACACACACAAACACACGTGTGTGCGCGTGTGTGTGTCTGCGCGCGCGTGTCCGTGCATTTCTTAATACTTAAAACATTATACGCAGTGGTTAAACGTGAGTAGACCTCCCTGTTTTCTTTTTACACAGTGGAATTAATCTTCACTGTAGTAGATCACATGGAATTTCTTTATGATTTAAACCAGAAATCGACCATAGAGTGCTGATTCCTATGAGCACACTGCTTATATCTATGAACGTTTTTTTTTTCAATATTGAACATTTTTCCTTAATAAATATAGCACATTTTAAACAACATATGCATACACTCATTTACAAACACACACACACACACACACACACACACACACACACATATATATATATATATATATATATTGATGTAAGGTGATTTTCTAAGCGCAGATAGATAGATAGATAGATAGATAATGAACCGACTGATAAGCGCAGATAGATAGATAGATAGATAGATAGATAGATAGATAGATAGATAGATAATGAACCGACTGATATATATATATATATATATATATATAAGACTTCAAATATAATTAGAATCGAATTTAACTCAGAAATTGCGAATATCTTTTAGTTTTTTTAGTTATTTATTTTCAGGAATGTGTATGTGCGTATATATGTGTGTATGTGTGTAGGGTTTTGTACTCGTGTGGTTGGGTGTGGGTGGTGTATGTGTGTTGTGTGTTTTTGTATATATATTTATATATATATAATATATATATATATATATATGTGTGTGTGTGTGTGTGTGTGTGTGTGTACTCTTGTTGAATTGATTTACCCCTTAAGTTAAGTTTTAAATTATTTTATTTTTTTATTTTTTATTTTTTATCTTTATACTTTAATTTTAATTTTTTTATGTTTTATTACTTTTTATTAATTTTCTATTAATTTTTTAATTTAAATCTAGTTTTATATTTAAATTTAAATTGTATGTCAAATTTCCCTAAAAACTTTTTTCTATAATATTTATACCATTTATTTAAACCAAAAACCGCTATGATTTATTTTTCTAGACGATTGATAACAATTTCCCTTGTTTCTATAGAAATAGATTTTTCTTTTCTTAGCTTACTTTCCTGTCAACCACCCCTTCCCCACTTTTACTTTCTTCCTTTTTACTTCCTTCCTTTATCTTTTTATTCTTCCCCCTATCAATTCTTTCGACCAGACAAGGCTAAATTTCAACTTTTAACTCTCGACTCAGTTAAGGAGTAGGGGTTTTCAAAAAATCTAAAAATAAAAATAGACATAGATATGTCTGCTCTCTTATTAATCCCAGCCTTTTAATTTTTCGTGATGAATATTTTTTTTTAACTTTCGCGGGTAAAATATCTTTGTTCATTTTGTCATTTGGCTTTTTGAAATAAAAAATTCGTTCCTGATTGAACAGGTGAAGAGGCTCATCCCTTGTTTCCTGTTTAGGATGCGGTTTCCGGTTTTCTCTTTTCCAATCTTTTCACTCTTTTCCTTTTTTATTATTTTTTTTTTTTCAATTGGAGTAGATAGACTAAACTATCGCCCGGTTCACACTCCACCCACATCTATTGAACAGGTGAAGAGGCTCATCCCTTTTTTCCTGTTTAGGATGCGGTTTCCGGTTTTCTCTTTTCCAATCTTTTCACTCTTTTCCTTTATTATTTTTTTTTTCAATTGGAGTAGATAGACTAAACTATCGCCCGGTTCACACTCCACCCACATCTATTGAACAGGTGAAGAGGCTCATCCCTTGTTTCCTGTTTAGGATGCGGTTTCCGGTTTTCTCTTTTCCAATCTTTTCACTCTTTTCCTTTTTTATTATTATTTTTTTTTTCAATTGGAGTAGATAGACAAACTATCGCCCGATTCACACTCCACCCACATCTATTGCACAGGTGAAGAGGCTCATCCCTTGTTTCCTGTTTAGGATGTGGTTTCCGGCTTTCTCTTTTCCATTCTTTTTACCCTTACGTAGCCCCCTGCGCATCAGTGGCGTTACCGCCTTGCTTGGGGTGATATGATTAAAAAAAAAAATCAAGAAAGGCAGTTTGAGTATAAAATAACATTTATATATACACATTTCAATTAATGTTTTTACAATTAAAATAATATCTGAATACAAGTCCAACGGAGGTTAGAATGCTCATGGTAAATAATATAATGCTGAAAAGACAAAAAGGCTTAGTAGTCTGATTAATGTTCATTTTGAAGTTACTGCTTATATTGTCAGTATGTCAGTAAGTACTTTTGAGGAATGTCTTTGAAGAGGTCAATAAGTACTTTTGGGACAGGGAGAAAGAAAGAGGTCAGCATAGTAGCCGCAAGACTTAAGTCAAGGGGATATTAATTACATCCTCTCATTTTCCCGTCTGTCTCACGATATTTTGTCTCCGCTTTTTATATCTGCCTATTGGATCAAAACGCAGCTTGTTTTGGAATTTCATACTTGAATTTGATTCTGGGCTTCCCACTGGCTGGTAAATAAAATTCACGTAGGCTCGCGAAATGATAATTTGATATTTGATTAATTTTTATTTTTCAACCGGAACATTTGCGCGAATCTGCCTGCGCGGATATGATTTTTATTCATTCGCTTTCTGGTGGACATAGAGCCAACATCCGGTTCAGCTCGCTTTTGCTTAGTCGGTATCACCAATAAAAAAGTCCTGTATATATATATATATATATTGTGTGTATTTTGGCAGCATTTTTTCATTAATGCAGGTTTCATTGAATAATATAGACAAGTTTTGTCTATTAATTTTAGTCAAATAGCATTAAAATTATATTACATTCTTGGCATGGACGCCTTTCTTTCGAACCCAGTGAAGAAATTCTGACTAAAACATGTCAGTGATTGAGATGGACAAGTCTATATGGGCTAGTTGTTTTTCTCTTCTTTTCCCGTTTGTAGTGGAAGTCCGTTCTAGTGAAGGGTAGTTGTATATTATTACAGGTTAACGGAATTTGGCCTTGTTGTAGATAGCCCACTCTAAGTCATAAAATGACTATAAAATCAAGAAAAGCAAATTGAGTTGAAAATAACATTTATATATACACATATCAATTTATGTTTTTACAATTAAAGCAATACTAGAATATAGGTCCAACGGAGGTTAAAATGTTCATGGCAATTAATAAGAGATTTAAGGTTTAGGGATGTGGGGAACGTGTAAGTGAGGAATGTCTTTGATGTAGTCGCTCCTTAGGTTAGTAAGTAGTTTTGAGACAGGGAAGAAGGAAGGAGAGGTGAAGGAACGAGCATAGCCACTTGACTTGGTCAAGGGAGATATTAATTACTCTCGCCTGTCACCGTCGGTCTGTCTGCTGGGTACTTTCTGTATCGGCTTTTTATTTCGGCTTTTTGGATCGCAGGTGATCATTTGGGATTTTTTTAATCGTTTCTCCTCAAGCAAGGCATTCCACTGCCACTATTGTGCTTGGGGCTACATAGGGGAAGGTAAATAGAAAGAGTGGTTAGATATAGGAAATGTCAGAAGTGGGGGTGATAGACAGTTGGGAGGATGGGAAGAGTGTTTGAAAGAATGGAAGCGAGTTAGTGTGTTAGGAGGTGTCTATTGACCTTACATTTAAACTCCTGGAGATTGTAGCCGTAGGGAAAGCAGTCATGTGGGAGGGAATTCCACAGTCAGGAAGTACGAGAAAAGAAACTGTTGGAGTAGAAGTTGCGGTTGCATTTTATCGGTTTCACTGTAAAAGTGAGTTGCTAATCTAGTATCTGGAGCAAATTCGAAACTAGGGGTCACCAGGGATCTACGTTCATCAGAGCAGAAGCCATGAAAATATTTATAGAAGAGACACAGGTAAGCCACGTCGCGCCGGTGAGAGAGAGCCTGCAGGCGGTCTGCCAAGTCATTATCGATCACATTACAGACCCTCCGCTGTACCTTGTCGAGAAGCCCGAGGAGAACAGCAGGGGCACCCGACCAGTTATGGCAACAGTATTCAATGCACGGGCGGATGGTAGATTTATAAATGTGCAGGATAGATTCTGACGGAAAAAAAACCTCCGGACCCTGCACAGAGAACCGACTTTCATAGCAGCGGATTTAGCAATGGATTCGATATAGTCATTCCACTTGAAGTTCGCTGAAAGTGTGAGACCAAAGAGGCGTAGTGTTTTACTCTCTGGGAGGCAAGCCTGGTCCATGCTAATGGGAGGTAGGTGCGGTTGTCTATGATGGTTAATTGATAGTAGCTTCGTTTTAGAAGCATTAAAATTTACTAGCCATTTCTTACCCCTGTCCACTACGGATTGGAGGTCCTTTCCAAGCTCGGCTGCAAGGTTAGCTTTGTCGCCCACACCAGATTTTTGATCGAGGCGAGAGTAAACTGTGGTGTCATCGGCGTACATACCTACTTGGGATGTTGTGGTATCGGGGAGATCATTAATGTAGATCAGAAAGAGCGTAGGACCCAGGATAGAGCCTTGAGGGACACACGCGTTCGTATGGTAGCTCTGGGAGGCATGTCCGTTTAATACCACTTTTAATGTGCGGTTAGATAGGAATGACTGGATTAGTTCAAACAATTGTCCAGCTATACCATAGCTCCGCAGTTTACATAGAAGGCCAGCATGCCAAACTCTGTCGAACGCTTTAGAGATATCCAAGGCAACGGTTCGGGCTTTGCCATTCCTGTCGAGTGCCTGGTATATAGACTCGGTGATGGTCGTTAGCATATAGGCAGTAGACCTGGTGAAGCGGAAACCATACTGCTTGTCCGAGAGGAGCCTGTGTTCTGTGAAGTGCTGAACGAGCTCGGCGTTGATAATGGCTTCGAACACTTTGCCAAAAATCGGAAGAAGGCTGATAGGTCGGTAATTTGCGGGGTCCGAGGGCTCTCCAGAGTTTTTGAATATAGGAACTACAGAGGAAGATTTCCAACAGGCAGGAAAGCAGAAAGCAGATAGGCAGAAGTTGTAGAGCTTAGAAAGGACAGAGGAGAGTTCAGGGACACATTTCTTTAAGACTATGATTGGGATTCCGTCCCCTCTGCTCGCTTTGTGGGGGTCAAGTTTTGAGATTATCTTAGAGACAAGCGAGGGTGTAATGTGGACGTCATTCAGTTGAGCCTCAGTTCTAGGTGAGAAGTCGGGTGTAAAAACCCCAGACGAGTCCAGACTCGAATTGTTCGAGAATCTCCGTGCAAAGCATTCAGCCTTGTCAGCTGAGGAGGTGAGGACATCAAAATTATTGATTAGTGGGGGTATTGTGGACTTGCTCTTGTTAAGTACTCTTTTACAGAGTCACCAGTAGTCTTTGGCGCCGAACTTAGCGGATGCTATGCGTTGTTTCATTCTGGCAGCAAACAACTTCTTAGCTTCGTTAAGTATCTTTTTACACTTATTACGAGCTGAAGTGAAAAGGCGCCTGTTTTGGTCCGACGAGTAGCTACGGTAGAGTCGGAAGAAATGGTTCCGGTGGGCAATGGCGGCCGAGCAAGCGGCCGAGAACCATGGAGACGAATGAGACTTAAGCAGAAATTTCCTGGCAGGGATGAAGGCACCGATGCCAGCCTTAACTCAGGAGGAGACCTCGGATGCACATTCTTCAATGGGAAGACTAAAAACGTTGTTCCATGGGACGTCAGAGAAGAAGTCTCGGAACGAATCCCAGTCTGCCCTTTGGTAGCAGTAGGATATTCTACTGTTCTGGGTTTCTTGGGTCGGGTGGGAGAGGAATGAAATGTTGACGGAAACTACGGTGTGGTCAGAGTTCCCGAGTGAGCAGAGTTGTTTGGTAGTGCAAGAGTCTGGGATGGAAGTGAAGCAGATATCTAATAGTGAGTCCCTTCCGTTGGGGTTGTTGGAGAAACGCGTGGGGAAGTCCACCACTTGCATGAGGGATTGGGTGATTGAAAAATTCATGGTGTGGACACCAGCAGGGCCGGTGACAGAGTTCTCCAGCCACTTGGTGTGGTGGGCGTTAAAGTCACCAAACACAAATATATGGGCAGAGGGATGGGAAGAAATGGCTTTGTCGACATTGTCAGAGATGTTGTCAAGTAACGAACAGTCATGGGAGGAAGGTGAGCGGTAGAGAAAGAAGAGATAGCTAATCGAGCTTAGAAGTGAGAGACGGAAGCACATGAAAGAATGATCCAGGGATTCAAGAGAGATCACCCTAGCTAGGGGGAGGTGTTCGCTGACATACACACCAAGCCCATGCATATGAACATTGGAGTCCTTCCTGAAGAGGGGAAGGTAGCCAGGAACGTAGAACTCAGAAGAGGGGATAGAAGGATTAAGGTTAGTTTGGCATAAGGCTAAGATATCAGGTGAGTTAGTGTGAAGGAATGCAGCTACGCTGAGGAAGTTAGTGCGGATACCACATATGTTAGTGAAAGAGATGCAGACTGGTTTCACACTTGTATTTGATTCTGGACTTCCCATTGGCTGATAAATAAAATTCGTGTGAGCTCGTGAACTGGAAATTTAATATTTAATTAATTTTAATTTTTCAACCGGAACATCTGAGCGAACCCGGATGCGCAGCGACGACTTTTGGTCATTTTCTTTCTGGTCGTTATAGAGCAAACACCCGGTCCCTCGCTTTTGCTCGGTATCACCACAAGTCTGTTGGAGAGATTTCCCAATCTTAGCAGTTTTATAGCCTAATTTTTACTTCTTTCTTTTATTTTATTTTTATTATGCTTATTTTTGCTTCTTTCTTTTAAGGGCCGTATTACTTCAAGAGGTAAGCAAACATGGTGCCGAACATCTTGCTGCTCCTTGTAGTTCATAAAAGATTTTTCACTTTTATTTCTTCCACAACATGCTGTACTATCCATCTGTTCAAGCCCATCAAGTATGTTATACGCTACTGTTGAGTTGTGCGGTAATAAATACGAACAACAGAAAATTATATTAAATAAATGTATTACGGAAGAAAATAGTATTTACAAAGTGGGGTTAGTAATCATACAGGAAACAAGGTATTAATTATACGTCTCTTCGTACGATGGAGAGTCCGATTATAATCAATTCCGGTTGACTACCCGAAGTATCCGACTGACATGTTAGCACAGTTCCAATCACTCTAGCACTGTTATATCGCTACTGTGACATTACCGCCGACTATATTTAGTTGTCCCTCCCAGTAAGGGCAACATGTGACACATGGTCAGTTATGACTGGGATTTCCGGGCTATATGGCTCGGCCAAAAAATGTCTGTCTACTTTTGCCCAGTCGTGATTCCACCCCTCGGCGGAACCACGACTGGGTTATTGCTCCCTGCTCGGAAGCAGAGAGCGCCCTCCACCCGAAGGCAGAGAGCTGATAGTGTCGCAGTTGCAGAGGCAAATGCCAACTGACATTGCCGCCGACAACACCGAGGCCTTGGCACTACCACTATTTGTAGTGCATGGAATAGTTCATTTATCATTAAAATGGTGGAGAGCGCCCTAACACCCCCCTCCTAATATTTTTTTCATCAATTCTCATATTCCTTTCTTTTCGGATCCACCACCAAATGTTGCCTTGCCTTCCTTTTTCTAGTAGATTTCCGCTCTGTTACTTCTTTCTCTTGCGGCATTTGTAGGTCGAACGTGTCGTAAATCTCTTCTGTGCTATCATCTACCCTTGACAGCGTGTCTATAGCTTCTTCAGCTAATCTTTTTCTTATCTGATTCACGTGTCGTCTGTGGATAAATTTTTTGCCTTTAATCATATGTAACATATTTCCAATACGTTCCTTTATTATTCCCGGAAGCCAGGAGGCATTATTATTTTTGTAACTTTTGAAATAAACTTTTTCATTTTTGTTGAACTTCCTTTTTGGAGGTTGAGTTGTGGGTGTAAGTGCTTTTTCTCTTGGAATTAATTTATCAAACGCCGATCGCACCTTTCTCGCGAACATCAATTCTGCAGGTGACAGTGCAGAAGGTGCAGTTTTATTCGGGGTTATCCTATAAACTTATATGAATAATTGCAGTGCCTTCTTAGTAGGTGTCCCTGGCGCCTATTTTAATGCCCTTTTTAAGGTGTCGACAAATCTTTCAGCCAATCCTTTACTACGCGGATAGTACGTTGGAGTTTTTATATGTTCTAACTGAACCGTTTCACAAAACTCCTTGAATTCTTTCGAAATGAATTGTGTTCTGTTATCACTTACTAACGTGTCCACGACTCCGAATCTTGCGAATAATTCGTGTAATCTATTAATTGTATTTCCCGCTGTTGGTCTCTTCATTTGAAATACTTCCGGCCACTTACTATAGCTATCTACTATTATCAGATAATATAAGTTGTTGATTGGTCCTGCAAAATCCACATGTACCCTTGACCAAGGTCTATCTGTTCTTGGCCATGATCTCTTCAATATATGTGTCGCCTTTGCAGCAAGAGCGCACCCTTTACATCTACTAACCATAGTCGCGATGTCTGCGTCCATCCCCGGCCAGTACACGTAAGATCGCATAAGACTTTTCATACGATTTACTCCCGGGTGTCCTGTATGAAAATCTCTCAGATTCCTCTTCTGCAAAGCTTTTGGGATTACTACTCTTTCGCTATGCAACACTACATTATCACATAATGAAAGTATCTCCGAAATCCGGTGGTCCTTCTCGGCTAATTTTATTTTTGTGTCTTTGATGAATTCGTCTTTCTCAGCTTCTTTCTTTATTTCTACTAAAGAAACTGGCAATTCTCTAATAGTGTCATTCAGCATATTCATTACTTCCACTTCTGCTCTCAGTGCTGCGATTACAGTATCTTCCAATGGTTCATCTGCTTTTGGAATTAGCCTAGATAGGCCATCCGCATGTCCAATTTTGCTCGATGGTAAGTGTTGTAATTTAAAGTTATAATTCAGCAGTATTGTTCCCCATCTTAATAATCGATTTGCCGTGTAAGTAGGAAGTCCCTTCTTTGAACCAAATTTATGGCCCGTTTGTAATGTGAAACATCTTCCATGGATGTACCTATGGAATTTAGTTACCGAGAAAATTATCTCTAGCGCTTCTTTTTTTTATCTGTGAGTAGCTGCGTTCTGCTGGTAGTAACGATCTACTCGCGTGTGCGATCGGTTTCATCGCGCCGTTCTGGCACTTATGTAAGATGCCTGCGCCAATCCCATATTCACTGGCGTCGCAAGCTATCACTATTTCTATCTTGGGATTATAGTGTGCGAGGAATAGATCTGATGTTAGTCTATCTTTTGTTTCCTCGAACGCTTTCTTACACTCATTAGACCAGTGACAAGTTTTATCTTTTTGCAGTAGTTCATTAAGGGGCGCTCGCAAATTGTGCAAGTTTGGAATAAATGCTTGGTAATAACTTACCAAACCTAAGAAGTTCTGAAGTGTCTTAATGGTTTTAGGCTCAGGAATATTCCGGATTACAGAGGAACGGTTCGGGTCGAGTTTTTTCTCATCCTTATTGATTATGTGTCCTAGGTATTTGATCTCTTCTAACAAGAAATCACTTTTTTCTTCCTTCACTTTGAACCCATACTTTCTTATCCTCTCGTACACTTCCTGAGTATGTATTGTATGCTCCTCGACCGTTTAACTCTTAATTAAAATGTCGTCGAGATATGCGACAGCGAAGTCAAGATCCACCAGCATTTTTTCCATAATTTGTTGAAATATTGCTGGTGCCGTTTTTACACCGAAAGGTAACCTTTCGTATTTGTATAGTCCTCTATGGGTATTTATGCATAGTAGTTTCGAAGTTTCCTCATCGACTGGTATTTGTAGGTATGCCTCACTGAGATCGATTTTAGTGAAATATTTACCGACATTTAACTTAGCGAATACTTCATCAGGACTAGGTAAAGGACAATGGAAGTCCTGTATGGCGTTATTTAACCCTGTCGAAAAGTCAGCGCAAATGCGAATGTCGCCCGATTTCTTTTTTGCATAAACCGCAGGCGCGGCCCAGTCACTATATTCGGTTTTCGAAATCACACCTAATTTTGTCAGTCTTTCCAGTTCCGCATCAATTTTTTCAATCGCCGCGTAAGGCGTATTTCTCTTCTTTTTGAAAATTGGTTGTATGTCCTTCTTTAATTGGATTTTTGCAGCCGTTTTGGTGCATCACCCTAGACCTTCTGAAAATACTTCAGGGAAAGCTTTTTTTATCTCTGTTTTTAATTTTTTAATCTCGTCAGTCGTTTCACTAATATTTCGGCAATATGCGCTTATAGGTAAATCCCATAAGTCGAATTCGTTTATCCAGTCTGTCCCGAATAGATTGTTCGTACCTTTCATTATAAAGATTTTCACTCTTTTCGTTAGATTGTTGAGCTTAACATTTAAAATTAGTTCTCCTTCAAACTTAATTCTTTTCCCTGTGACAGTTCTGGCAACCTTATTTGCTTTCAATAAAGTTGGTTTGTTCAATTTCTTCCACGTTTTATAGTTTATAATCGAAATATCAGATCCAGAATCTAGCTGCATGTTAATTGATTGATTTAATATTTCTACTCGCAAATATTTTCTCATGTTCTGGTTCTGTTCTTCTGATCTTGTAATTTTTACGTGATTTTTACTTTTTAATCTGCATTTAGACTTTATATGACCTCGTCTATTGCAGTTCCTACACGTTTTACTTTTGAATGGAAAGTCACTTCTCCAATGACGTTCGCCACATCCATAACAAGGTTTGTTTTTTTTTGGTGGGGGGTCTTTTTTCGTACTTACTCCCACTTGTCGTTGGTGAATGATACTTGCGTCTCGGTGATCGAAACCGAACACGTGAACTTCTAGTAACTTTTTTACTTTGCATCCTCCTTAATACTAACACACTGTTGGCAATAGTCCGCCATCTTTTGTAACGTAATACTTTGCTCATGCTCCAGTTTTGTCAGTATCCTTCTTCTCATATCTGCGTCTTTGTCAGATACTAAACCAAGCACAAACACTAGACATTTAAAGTTATCTGCCGTCTGTTCTGCTAATCTGAAATCATCACAATTTTTGTTTACTACTGACGCGAACGTTGTATAGCCCTCATCATTATTTTTTTGTAGGTTCAAGCACGTCCACCTTTTGTGAAATAAAGATAATCTCGGACTAAACAATTCTTTCAACAGACTTATTGCTTCATCGAAATCCAAGTCTCTTGTTTTCCTTGGCAAGATGAAATCTGTGAATTTATTGTGTATATATGTCCCTAATTTCATTAAGAGAAGTCTAAGTTTTTTCTCATTTGGCCACGATTTGCAATCTATTTCGTAAAAATCTTGGTATCTATGATAGTATCTCTCAAACGTACTATCCTCGTCGGGATTATAAGTGAAATTTTCAATCGTAGTCCATATTGTATTTTGTGAGAATGTGTTATCATCCCTGCTTTTATCTTTCTCGATAATTATTTTGTGTAAGAGTTCTTGCATCTCTACATATTTCTAGCGTTTTCCTCCTGAAATTTTTGTTGTCTTATATCATTTTCAAGTTGCATTTCTTGAAATTTTTGTTGTTTTTTCTCATTTTCAATTCGTCATTTTTCATTTTCAGTTTGCATTTCCTGTAATTTTTGCTGTTGTTTTTTCTCATTTTCAATTTGCATTTCCTGTAATTTTTTCTGTAATTCCAATTGTTGTTGTGTTTGATATTTGATCAGTTCAAGTATGGTATTTTGAAATTGTTCCATTATGTTATTTTTCTTTTTACAGCGAATAACTTAACGTAAAAAAATCTTTCTTTCACAGAGGGGAGGGTCACAAGTTTCACAATACAATTTTTCCAACAGAAAAAAAAAGTTAAACGTGACTTACAATTTTTGTTGCTGCGAATGTGGCTTTCCGCGTAACTTTATGTCTGTTGTCGATTGCTGTTACGACTAAAGACTTTCCGTGTTGCCAAATTTTCGTCGTTAATAGTTCCGCTAAAATTACTTAAAATTTCTCTGTGAAACTAGATCCACGCAATTGAGTTTTTTTTTCTTGAGAATGTCGAATATTTCGTCACCACTGTTGAGTTGTGAGACGATCTTGAAAATATTTTGTTAATTTTTTTCCTCCGTGTGGATGTCGAATAATCTTCGTCGCCACTGTTGAGTTGTGCGGTAATAAATACGAACAACAGAAAATTATATTAAATAAATGTATTACGGAAGAAAATAGTATTTACAAAGTGGGGTTAGTAATCATACAGGAAACAAGGTATTAATTGTACGTCTCTTCGTACGATGTAGAGTCCGATTATAATCACTTCCGGTTGACTACCGGAAGTATCCGACTGACTTGTTAGCACAGTTCTAATTACTCTAGCACTGGTATATTGCTACGGTGACATTACCGCCAACGACACCGAGGTCTTGACACTACCACTACTTGTAGTGGAATAGTTCCTTTCTCATTAAAATGGTGGAGAGCGCCCTAACAGCGGCTTTCTCTCATTCTCTCAATCTGTGCCGTAAGTACCCGATTGTTCAAATCCTCGTTTCTCATTACGTACCCTAGAAATTTCAACTGCCTCCTCCTGATGTCAAATAAAAGTTTTCTTTTTTTTTCCAATCTCTCCAAAAACTCATTGTTGCTTACATATTTGGACCATGGTATTGTAATATTTGTACCTAGTATGTTTTGGACAATAATTAAGAGATACAATATTAACCACTTAAAACAAACTTTATTTAACTTCGTCTACATTCTTGTGTGAGTCCCTCGTGGCTGGCTAAAATGTCCGCTGGCGGGAGTAGTACATGTGGCTGGTGTGAAATCTTTTGAGGAACTAGAAAAAGAGCTGAACTGCTACTAGTTGTTGGTCAGTAGGAATAGGTCAGAGAAAGAAAAAGAGAGGGAGTGAGAGATGAACGGATTTCTGGGATGGTAGTTCGTGACCTGGGATGGTAGTTTGTGACCTAGGTGGAAGCACCTGGAGAAGAGGAGGGAGGAGAAGACAAAGTTAATATGTTTAGGTAGTATTATTTCTGACCTCTAGTAAGAGGGTACTACAGTATCTTCAGCATCGATTTGTAGATACACATTTTTGTTGCTTCAAATCTCTTTTCATCTTCAAGGAGATTGTTCAGCATTAGCTGCCATACAGGAAGACAGATACCACGTAACCGTTCAATACTTTGCTTCTAACAGAGATTTCCTGGCTTTTAATACTCTGCTAATCTTTTGGAATGCTTATTTGGCCATCCTAATACGTCAAACATTCCTTCCTCTTCCTAGATATTAAAATTTGTGTACCTATTTGATATTATTTGTCTATATTTTTGAGATGAGGTACTATTTACAGTATTTACATTATTCGGAATGTTGTCCTCTTCTTTGTTGCCATTTGTACGACGTTTCGGCCGTTGTACGCTTCATGTGCTTGGAATTTCGAACCGAAATTCTTTATTACAATCACTGGGGTATATCATCCTCATTCCTTGCGTAAAGACTCGATTGGAAGTCATAAGTGATCTCCCTCTAACCCTGCAATGTAGCCTGGTATTGAACTCACAACTCTAAGAATCAAGTCAGGAACTAACCAACGTCTATATCCACTAACCAGCGTCTATATATACACTAACCAACGTGGATATATATATATATATATATAGTCATCCGCAGACAGATCCGTTTCGCTGTATCATCAGTACGCCGATTGAAACACGACCGAATTGACATCAGTCGACAATTCTATCTCTGAACTATGGGCGCTCGGTAGAGGAAGGCGGACTTTAGCGTGTCATATACAATGTAAACACACGCCAGTAGCCGAGAGTGTTAAAATTCATTATTAAATGAATGATACGTCGATGCGTGAGTAGCTACTGTTTTTTAGTATACCATTTTCCATAGCGCTTAATCGATATATATATATATATATATATATATATATATATATATATATATGTGTGTGTGTGTGTGTGTGTGTGTGTGTGTGTGTGTGTGTGTGTGTGTGTGTAATCTACAGGTTGGGATGGGTAAATTGTTGCTATTTGCCTTGTCAATAAGTACCAAAAATAAGACGAAATACATCGTTTCGTTTAAAAAACTTAGGTGATTTATTATATAACAAATTCTAATGCATATTTTTAATTAACATGTATTGTCTCCTCAGCAATCAATGTAATATAATCAATTCTGGTGCTACACTACTGGAATTTGTCTGTACATTATCATAGATTTACAGAACCTTACCCAGCTGGCAATTTCTCCTTCATATATTCGTAAACATATTAATGAAAGTTTAAACTAATATACAGAATCATACTGCATTATCTCTCAACCAACCTAGGTTAACATCTCAGTGGGTGAAAAATCAGGCTGGTTACATTCTTCTTCTTCTTCTTCTTCTTCTTCTTCTTCTTCTTCTATGTGCCTTGTCCTTTCAGGACGTAGGCGATCATGGCCTTCCATGTCTTCTTATTCCTGGTGGCAGTAAAATGTCTTGCTTGGGGTGACACGATTATAAAAAAAAAGACCTGCTTGCCAGACCCTGTCAAAGGCCTTCAAAGGCCTGTTCCAACAAGAGACATCAAACTTCGTCGTCTTCTTTTTCTGTGTGCCTTGACCTCTCAGGACATAGGTGATCATGGCCTTCCATGTCTTCTTATTCCTGGTGGCTCTGAGCACACTTTCTCCTGTAACACCACACAACCCCCGTTCTGTCATCCACCTACTCAAGCCCTTCAAATATGTTATCTGCTGCTTTCCCCTGTTTCTTTTTCCCTCTATATGGCCCGTTAGTATCAGGTTCTCCAAGCCCTCCATCTTCATTGCATGTCCCAGGAACGTTATCTGTCTTTTCCTGATGCTCAATATTAATTTCCTTTTTGTTTCCATCCTTTCCAAAACCTCATCATCTCGGTTCATGATATCCGCAGCATCCTTCTGTAGAACCACATTTCAGCTGTTATAATTTTTCATCTTTGATGATATTGTCCAGCATTCGCTGCCATATGGAAGAAGTGAAGAACTGGTTACATTCAATGCCTCTAAAACGAAACTAAATAAGTTCCATCATCGATGATTGGACTGCTACCACTGATCGTAATGAATGAGTTTCCCTTAGGGGAGTCTGTGCCTCGAGAGCCTATCGAGCCTTAAACTCAACTCTGGTATAAAGTAGTTCTCTTACATTTGACCCATTTCTAAAGATGCAGGAAACGTGGTCGGATCCATGTACCGCTCTGGTAAGTAACTCGTGCTATTTTTTAACTTGTAATACAAGTGCCAGATCCAGTAAATATGGAGTATTGTTGTCATATTTGGGCAGGAGCTGCAACAGTTATTCCTCTCCAGTCCCGATAAAGTCCAAAAGATTATCCCAGTCCTTGTGGTGTCAAATTATTTTCTACCTCCCAATTTCTCTTTTACTTGTGGCAAAACTCTCATTACTCTGTCGCTACTTCCATGGAAAATTCCTGGACGAACTATATTTCTTGGTTCCGCTAGGTCTAACTTTCGCGGTTAGGATCTGCCATACCACTCACATTGTAGCTAACTAGCATCATCCGCTTTATATCCCATTAGTGAAAACTAATTTCCACAGAAACAGATTCTCCCTGCGAATCATTGTTCTGTGGAACTAGCTCCCAAGATGATGTTTCTCCGTCCACTACAATCTTGACACTTTCAAATCTACGTTTAAACGTTATGTTCCCCTTTGATTCTCATCAACTGCCCCTTAGTCTGTAACACTCTAAATTGAGTGGCTCCCACACCTTGTGCAAGCTGATTTTCACTGAACAAAAATGAATACAATTCCGAAAAATAGAACTGGAATTATCATTCATATATTCAACCAACTGTACCAACATTCAGAATCTGCTGACTTGCAGTCTCTTCAAATATCAGATTGGAATTGTGGGGGCTGATTGTAGAATAAACAAGACGACTCAAAACAGGATAAAAAGGAGAAGAAAAAGAAGAAGAAAAAGAAGAAGAAGAAAAAAAGAAAAAAATAGATAGATAGATAGATAGATAGATAGAGAGGTAGAGAGATAGATAGATAGAAAATGAAGAGACTGGGATAGATAGATAGATAGATAGATAGATAGATAGATAGATAGATAGATAGATAGATAGATAGAAAATGAAGAGACTGGGATAGATAGATAGATAGATATATAGATAGATAGATAGATAGATAGATAGATAGATAGATAGATAGATAGATAGATAGATAGATAGATAGATAGATAGACAGAAAATGAAAAGACTGGGATAGATAGATAGATAGATAGATAGAAGATAGATAGATAGATAGATAGATAGATAGATAGATAGATAGATAGATAGAAAATGAAGAGACTGGGATAGATAGATAGATAGATAGATAGATAGATAGATAGATAGATAGATAGATAGATAGATAGATAGATAATGAAGAGACTAGGAAATATAGATAGATAGATAGATAGATAGATAGATAGATAGATAGATAGAT
>JBBBDQ010000933.1:517500-672500 GCA_037127315.1 Ascarosepion bandense
TTGTAGAACAGAGGGAGGCCACATTCCGTCGGTGAGAAAGTGGCTGGTGTCGACACAGTAACCCAACCTTCCTAGCGGTGGATTTAGCTATTGACTCAATGTTATAGATCCACTTGAGACCGGAATTGAGAGTTAGGCCGAGAAGAAGAAGAAGAAGAAGAAGAAGAAGAAGAAGAAGAAGAAGAAGATAGATAGATAGATAGATAGAATATCTATCTACTATTTTCTCCTGTTGTCAAGTTCTTCGATATCGTCGAAAAAGGCGGCTAATAATAATAATAATAATAATAATAATAATAATAATAATAATAAACCAAGGAATTCGAAAAACTGTCAAAGTATAAGGACCTGGAAATTGAAATAGAAAAAATGTGGAAATTGAAAACAAGAGTTGTGCCAGTGATAGTAGGTGCACTTGGAATGATAAAAAATGGAACAAAACAACACTTTGAAAGAATCCCTGGAAATCCCAGTTTAAGAGATATACCAACAATTGTCTTAAGTACAGCCCACACACTAAGGAGAACTTTGTCTATGTAACGCTAGGTTTCTTAGGGGAGATAGAAAAAATGAAATGGGAGCCGTAACAACACACCACGACCCGCCTTAAGTCATCCCGCTGACTTGCTAGATAGTGCGACCATAGCAGAAATCTAAATATGACGAAAAATGATATAATAATAATAGTTTTCTGCAAAACACTGTTCTAGGGAACCAATTTTTAAACAAACTTGACCCGTTTGAGTCTAGGTTTACTGTTATCTCCAGTGGTTCCCTCGCTTTATACAAGCTGATTTTGGCTGTATTAAAAAAAAATCATACAGCCATAAAAACGCGTCACCACTGTGTCATATATTGTTTCCAATATTGTTCTTATATATATATATATATATATATATATGTGTGTGTGTGTGTGTGTGTGTGTGTGTGTGTGTGTGTGTGTGTGTGTGTTAAATAAAAGAGAGAAACCGCAAATGTGTTTTTATTATAAAATGTATTTTTTTAATAAAATATATTGCATTTTATTTTTTATATTTTGCTAAACGTGTTTCTGGTCTCGCAAGACCAGAAACCCGCGTAACAAAATATGAAAAAAAACTAATAAAATAAGTATATCTTATAAAAAAAAAATTACTTTATAACAAAAACATTTGCGGTTTAATTACTTAGTTTCTGGTTATAATAAGATTAAACCAGTGCACATTTTTATTAAAAAGTGTTCAATACAATTATATTTTGTAGAACATTTGAATATTTTCCATTTGTAAACGAGTTATTACGCGACCCAGGTTTCTACCATGAGTGGTGTCTTCAGGCGATTTTCAGTAACTGATTTTACCGTTTACCTTTTTTTTTTTGTTTTTTTTTTAAAGAACGCCCACGTAATGGTGTTTTTTTAACGCTGACGTGGCAGGGAATTTTTGAACGCGCAATTTTTAAAATTACAAGGAATTATGACGTTTTTAAAAATTGCGCGTTCGAAAATTCCCTGCCACGTGAGCGTTCAAAAAAAAACATCGTTACATGAGCGTTCTTAAAAAAAAAAAATAGAACGGTAAACGGTAAAATCAGTTACGGAAAATCGCCTGAAGACACCACTCATGGTAGAAACCTAGGTCGCGTAATAACTCGTTTACAAATGGAATATATATATATATATATATATTGTCATCCGCAAACAGATCTGTTTCACTGTATCACAGCTCATCAGTACGGTTAGACTCCGATTGCTACAGAAAGGCACATTTTGGAATAGTTTATTCAAAATTACAATTCGGTCATTTTTAATTGCTTATTATTTTCCTTGAACTGCTTATCATGTTTCCGATGGCACAAGTTCCTATCTGTATCCAATCATATGCAATCAAACACCATATAGAGTCCGTTCCTTACCATTAGTCACAATGCCAACATTTTAGTACCGTTAAGTGGTACTTTCAACAAGGAATTGATAGGTTACGAAATAGGGGCATAGTGCCAGAACCTGCAGGATAATAGAAATGTTCTGGCAGAGAATGGTGTTACACCTGTAATCGTTAAACGTGACGTGACGGGACTGGATCGGACGGCCGAATGAGCATGAACTCTTGTTATGGCGGAGCTCAAAGGAGAGGAGTTTCTATTGTTCATTACTTTGTACTTCTGATAGTAAATCTGTACTTAGAGAAATATCAAAGTCTCGATCAAAATTATTAGAGATTAACCATTTGTAATGTGACTATATTTGTTATCGCTTTACAGCTATTAACAGTCTTCCATGACTTAATATATATCTTCATTGAATCTTCTTAACTATATTTATTAAATTTATTTTTTATTTAATATTAATACACACACACACACACATATATATACATATCAGTCAGTTAAGTGCCATACGTGAAACACGCTTGGGCAATGATGTCTCGAAAGAGACATGACTGACTGGGCAGAAGATTATCCTGCAGTAGGTTGCCATTGCTTTCTGCGGTAGACTGGTTGCCAGCCAAGGCTACAGAATCCAATCTGTCCGGTTATTTAACCCATAACTGGAAGGAAGAGAAGGATTAATACCTTTCCCAAGAGTATTTGCGCGTAAGTGAATGCAATGAATTCAAATGGAATTCGAACTCGGCTCCTCGTTTTATCCTCCGAGCCGATATCCACTGCACCATAACAAGGTAGCAATAAACTCACTATACAGTTCAGTCAGCAGTTAAGTTCCGTACACGTTTGGACGATCATGTCTCGAAAGAAATATGACTAACTGGGCAGAAAATTTTCCAGCAGCATGTTGTCATTCTTTTCTCTGGTAGATTGATTGACAACTAAGGCTATAGAACTCAAGCTGTCATGTTATTTAACCCATAGCTGGAGAGAAAAGGCGGATTAATACCTTGCCCAATGATATTTGCACGTATATGAATGCAACAAATTTAACTGGAATTCGAACTCGGCTCTCCGATTTCTCGTTCCGTGCCGATATCCGCTGCGCCACAACGCACATCCAACAAAATATATATATATATCTCACAATGTCCGTATGGGGTAAGTTTTACCAAATGCGTTACGAAATGGATTAACTCCGACATATTTTTGTAATATTTGTTTGTTTAAACACTATTTTAATAGAAACTCATATATTTATTTACATATCATCATTTATCCATCACACCCAATGAATGGTGCATAGGGCAGCAACTTTTTGTTGCTGTTTCTGTAACAAGCTGTTTTTTACGGGGCAGTTTTGTTAACCCTGCACCCAACCCCCGAACCTGGTGGAACATTCTTGGTCCTTACGTTTACAGCACCTGGTATTACCAAATGGTCACCCATTTAAAGTACTGACCAGGCTCGATGGTGCTTAACTTCGGTGATCGGACGGGAACCGATATATTCAACACGATATAGCCGTAGACTATTTACATATACTGGTCTGAATAATCAATAAATCTTGTTTAAAAAAATATGCGTCCCCCGTAGGACTCGAACCGGCGTCCCCTAAGCGAAACCGTCATTAGATCTGACTTATCTTAACCACCCGTCCACACAGAACTCACAATAGTGCTTTTAAACATACATTTCCCCGATAAAACCACTATTCGGGCTTTGTTTTTCGTGAGTGCTTTTATAAGATTTGCTATTATGTCCCAGTTAATAAAGAATTCTTATTACATTTCTTTAATTGCCATAATTTTTTAGAGAGATGTGCTGCTTTTATGTATATATCCGTGGGGATCTTCATATCGAAATGGCCATTCAACATCTTTGAATTAATCCTTTTTTAATATATATTTGCTCTGTAATATTTTATTACATGGAGCTCTCTTCCTGTATCATTTTTTAATATTAAAATAAAATTTTTAATATTAATTAGGATCGGGTTTTTGGAATTTACCTTCCTGCTATTTTCCCTTGGATTGAAGTATCTGAATTAAAATATATATATATATATATATATATATATATATATATATATATATATATATATATATATAGTTTGAAGCCATTTAATGATGGTAGAAACGAAATTTTCAAAATTTTAAGTGGAACCAAAACATAATTTAACATTGTTACGGGAATGGATACTAGCTCAGCATACAATACTCTCGGATATACAATAGCTGTTTAGGGGAGATCTATAAGATTATTACAATATAATATTAAACAAATACACTGCCGGCCATAACTATTAAGCCACCCCAGTTTTTTCAAAGAAATTATGTAATTCATACTATTATTAGTATTTATTGCCAAGTGGATAATTCTAAATGAAAATAGAATGGCTCTTTTGTTACTATTTGCAAAATTTTACAAAGCAAGGAAGCAAAGATAAACTCGTCCAAATCACCCTAAAATTTCTTCATTCTTTCATTGATGAAACTGCAAGATAGGTAATTATTAAATATTTATAAATTCATTTGATGCACATAATTGATCATTATTAACAAAAGAACCATTCTATTTTCATTTACAATTATTCACTTGGCAATAAATACTAAAAAATAGGATGAAATGCATGATTTTTTAAACACTGGGGTGGCTTAATAATTATGGCCATTGAACAGGTGTAGAGGCTCATCGCTTGTTCCCTGTTTAGGATGTGGTTTCCGGTTTTCTCTTTTCCAATCTTTTCACTTTTCTTTCTTTTTTTTTTTTCAATTGGAGTAGATAGACTAAACTATCGCCCGGTTCACACTCCACCCACGTCTATTGAACAGGTGTAGAGGCTCATCGCTTGTTCCCTGTTTAGGATGTAGTTTCCGGTTTTCTCTTTTCCAATTTTTTCACTTTTCTTTCTTTTTTTTTTCAATTGGAGTAGATAGACTAAACTATCGCCCGGTTCACACTCCACCCACGTCTATTGAACAGGTGAAGAGACTCATCGCTTGTTCCCTGTTTAGGATGTGGTTTCCGGTTTTCTCTTTTCCAATCTTTTCACTTTTCTTTTTTTTTTTCAATTGGAGTAGATAGACTAAACTATGGAGGCACTATCGGTAGTCAGGGACAGACTGGCCTCGGATTCATCCCTAGGAGAACGTACCAGCATACCACTAGATAACCTGATGGAAATGCTGACTTTTCTTACCTCCTCCAACATCACCACCACAGCCTCTGATAGAGGAGAACATGAATATGGACGACGTGTATGCCATTCCATGTAGCTGTGAAAAGTAATCTAAAGAAGAAACTTCATTTTAATAAATTAACGGAGCGTTCACTCAAATTCGATTATTCACTAAAAATAATGTTTAATTAATAAAAACTAGCAGTATTGTCCGGCGTTGCTCGAGTATTATAAAAGCTTTAAAACTAATCCGTGGTCCTGGAGCTCACACAATTTGGACGTTGGCACGAAAGATTAAAAAGCAATAGTTATTTCCAATTAAAGCGAAACCGTAGACTGAAAGAAAAATGAATGGAGGTAAATCAAATTTTGATTTCCTGGTATCGATATCAAATAAGTATTTTTCGTCGTACACTGATTTTGAGGCCTAAATAAGTCCTTTGAGTAAATGGTATCATGGCTGAGACTAAGAACTACAATTATACCTACTTAGAGTCAAACCCGAAGCAAAAACTAAAATAAAAGGGCTGAAGAAAATACAGACATACAGGTAGAGAAACAGACACGCACACACACGCTTCATAAATAATACTTTCGCACATACACTGTGCATTCAGTTGGTAAGTCTTATATTTTCGGCAATCGCAATGAATTTAAGAAGGGTCACTATTATTAGTATTAGGGTAACTGTTGTTATACAAGTAGGCCAAGTATTTATTTCATATTTTATTATACTGTGAAAAATATTTATTTATTTTCTTAGTGCAACTAAAATAAGCTTGTTTAATTGTTTATGTTGAAAATCTTTTTCAGTGTGGGTGAATGATTGAAATATTTATGAATTACATTTGAGAAGAATTTTCCAACGCACACACACACACACACACACACACATATATATATATATATATATATATATATATATATATATATATATATATATATTGATTGGTTGTTTAATACCTAGTTTTTGGTCATAATAGGGCGAAACCATAAGCCATTTGTATTAAAAAGTGTTCGATACAATTATATTGTAGAACTTTTGAATATTTTCCATTTTTAAACAAGTTATTTTGCTACCCTGGGTAGCGAAATAACTTGTTTAAAATGGAATATAAATATATATATATATATATATATATATATATATATATATATATGTTAGACATATTACTACTTCTTTAAGGGGACGTCTTACATGCCAGCTATCCAACCAAGGTTCTATAAAAATATTTATGAACCTATCATTTTCAAAAACCGTTGATAAAAATTTCGGTTCATAATACAAAAATATCAAACAATTCTCTCATAGCATCAACTATTCATTATTTAACAGTGGAAATGGAGTTTAAAAAGTGATGTCGATACGCACGCGTCACGTTATAGCTTTTAAGGAACGCTCCTATTAAAAAAAACAATAAATTGTGCAAGTCAAAACATGAAGATAAAACAACAGCATCGGGAACATTACATACACTGTGAATGGCTAGTAAAGTGATTGAAAGCGCATGAAAATTGATCAGTTTGGAACATTTTTACATTTATTATTTCCAAGTAAAAGAAAACATGGAAGAATACTGGATGAATGAAATCAAAATTAATAAAATCTTCTTTATCGGTTGTTTCTAACGAAACATGTTGAAAAGAAATATTTGCTGGCTGTCCAAATATAGAGTAGAATATATATATATATATATATATATATATATATATATATATATATATATAGAGAGAGAGAGAGAGAGAGAGAGAGAGAGAGGTGAGGGCGGTAGAATCGCCGACTAACGCCAATTCCGTCGGGTTTCAATCCTGGTTTAAAAGCAATCGGAGTCTAGCCGTATTGATGAGCTGTGATACAGCGAAACAGATCTGTCTGCGGATGACTATATATATATATATATATATATATATATATAGACTTTCCAAAACAGTAGCCACTCTAGCGTGTACGCATCGCTCATTCACTAAAATGAATTGGAGGTATTGGGCGCGTAATATTATATGCGCTAAAAGGACTGCCTTATCCCACCGAACGCCCCGTGGCCCAGGGGTAGAGTCGCCAACTGACGCCAATTCGGTCGGGTTTCAATCCTGGGTTAAAAGCAATCGGAGTCTAACCGTACTGATGAGCTGCGAAACAGATCTGTCTGCGGATGACTATATATATATAAACAAATGAATAAGGGCGAAGAAAACAAAACATAAATTTATACAATGGTCAATATAAAAATAGAGCAATATTTTTTTTAATCCTGTCGCCCCAAGCACGGCATTTTACCGCCACTGTTGTGCAGAGGGTTACATCGGAGGAATGTTATGAAGAGGGAGATGCTGCAGGGGGTGTCAAGAAGAGAGTAGGAGAGGGAAGAGATTACTGATGAGAGTGGGGTAGACGAGGAGGAATGGTATGAGTGAGAGTTTGTAGGGGGTGTCAGGAAGAGAGTAGGAGAGGGAAGAGAGTACTGATGAGAGTTGGGTGGACGTAGAAAAGCATGAGAGAGAGGATGTAAGTTAGTGTTCCAGGAGATGACTATTGACTTTACATTTAAATTCTTGGAGATTGTAACTATCAGAAAGCAAGTATCCGGAAGAGAATTTCACAGGCGGGAAGTTCGAGAAAAGAAGCTGTTGGAGTAGAATTGCGTTTACACTTTATTAGTTTCACAGTAAAAGGGTGGGACCTAGTTGCTAATCTTGTGGCTCGAGAAAATTCGTATATAGTGGGTACCAATGAGCTAAGTTCATCATAGCAGAAGCCATGAAAGTATTTGTAGAAGAGACAACGGGAAGTCTCGGTGAGAAAGCGACTGTATCCTAGCTGCCAAGTCGGGATCGATCACATTACAGATTCTGCCCAGATGTGATCTTATTACGTCAGGGAGATCGTTAATATAAGTAATAGAAATTGAATATTTATTATTAATTATTTCGCTAGAACATGTAAGCTACATGCTACAAACTACTACAAAATAGTACATTTCAATTTCACTCTGAAAGAAAAATGTCTCATCAGATAACAATCAAGTGGAAAATATTTAAACAAAAATACTTCTCTTTATTTTGGGATTTATTTTTTGTTTTTACTATAATATATATATATATATATATATATATATATATATATATTTGGGGAGTAACAGTTCTGTTAAATAGGTAAGGAATATTTTAACAATTTTTTATTTAGGTTTTCTAGTATTTTTGCATATTTCTGTTTGCTAGGCGTGAGGGCGAACAAAAACCATGCGCTTTCGGCTAATTCTTTAAATATTTTCAATACATTTTGTAATCTCTCATTCCCAGCAAGCGGAAAAATGTAAGAACCCAGAAAATACAAAACTAAAAAATAATGAAATTATACTTATCCTTCATATATATATATATATATATATACATATTGTCCCAAGAGCTTTTGGCTACTTCGTTAGCCATTTTCAAGCTATTATTTTAGTGTGTACGTTGTTAGTGTCTCTTCTTGTTTTAATATATATATATATATATATATATATATATATATATATAGTCATCCACAGACAATATATATATATATATATATTTTTTTTTTTTATAAGCGTTTCACCCCGAGCAAGGCATGTCACTGCCACTACTGTGCAGGGGGCTACGTAGAGTGGAGAAAGGCTGGTTAAATATAGGAAATAACAGAGGGTGGGTGATAGGCGGGTGAGGATACCGAGAATGAGGGTTGGGTAGATGAGAGTGTTGTGAGAATAGTTGGGAGTTAGTGTGATAGGAGGTGTCTATTGACCCTACATTTAAACACCTGGAGATTGTAACTGTCGGGAAAGCAGACTTGTGGAAGGGAGTTCCACAGGCGGGAAGCGCGAGAAAAGAAGCTGTTGGAGTAGAATTTACGGTTACATCTTATTTGTTTAACTGTAAAAGGGTGGGACCTAGTTGCTAATCTAGTATCTCGTGTAAATTCGTGCTTAGGCGGCACCAGTGATCTAAGCTCATCGGAGCAGAAGCCATGAAAGTACTTGTAGAAGAGGCACAGGGAAGCTACATCACGCCGGTGTGAGAGCGGCTGCAGCCGGTCTGCCAAGTCAGTATCAACCACGTTACAGATCCTCCTTTGTATTTTGTCAAGAAGCCCAAGGAGAGCAGCAGGGGCACCCGACCAGATATGGCAGCAATATTCAATACACGGGCGGATGGTAGATTTGTATATGTGCAGAATAGTTTCAGGTGAGAAAAATTTCCGGGCCCTGCACAGAGAGCCGACTTTCATAGCAGCAGATTTGGCAATGGATTCAATATAGTCATTCCATTTGAGGTCCGCCGAGAGTGTAAGGCCAAGGAGGCGTAGTATTTTACTCTCTGGGAGGCTAGCCTGTCCCATGCTAATGGGAGGTAGATGCGATTGTCTATGGTGGTTAGTTGATAACAGCTTTGTTTTGGAGGCATTGAAATTTACCAACCATTTCCTACCCCAGGTCACTACGGATTGGAGGTCCCTTTCAAGTGCGGCAGCGAGGTTCACTTTGCCGTCCAGACCTGGTTTCTGATCGATGCGGGAGTAGATCGTTGTGTCGTCGGCATACATGCCAACTTGGGATCTAATGGTGTCGGGGAGATCATTAATGTAGATCAGAAAGAGCGTGGGGCCTAGGATAGAACCTTGAGGGACGCCCGCGTTCGTCTGGTAGTTTTGGGAGGCATGCCCATTTAATACCACCTTTAATGTGCGGTTAGAGAGGAAGGACTGGATGAGGTCAAACAGATGTCCAGTTATCCCATAGCTCCGCAGTTTGCACAAGAGGCCAGCATGCCAGACCCTGTCGAATGCTTTGGAGATATCCAAGGCAACGGTTCGGGCTTCACCATTCTTGTCGAGTGCCTGGTATATGTACTCGGTAATGGTCGTTAGCATATCAGCAGTAGACCTGGTGAAGCGAAACCCATACTGTTTGTCAGAGAGAAGCCCGTTGGTCATAAGGTGCTGATATATATATATAGTCATCCACAGACAAATCTGGTGCACTTTAGCGTGTTATCCACCATGTACACATACCATACGCCAGAAGCCGAGAGTGTTCAAATTCATTACTGAATGCAGTAGTGGTTACTAATGGAAATATATTTCACAGTTAGATATTCACTTTAAAATGTGCTCAATACTAAAGTAGAATATATGGTAATTATTATTATTATTATTATTATTATTATTATTACTATTCCATACTTGTTAACTATATAGTTTCGGTTCTAAAACACCATCATCAGGCAGTAAAATGTAGTTAATATATTTTTAAAAATTAACCACATTTTACTCCCTTATGACGATGTTTTAGAACCGAAACTTTATAGCTATCAACTTGCAATATGCCATTATAATAATAATAATAGTTACTATATATATATAAAATTTATGTCCTGCAATTGTTTTTTGTTATTTTCAAGTGTCTCACATCTCTCTATCTCCCGTTCGCTCTTTTTCTCTCTTCCTTTTGCTCTCTCTCTTTCTCTCTCTTTCTCTCTCTTTCTCTCTCATTCACACACACACACACACACACACACACACACACACACACACACAAAGTAAACAAAAAACTCTAAAAACAATGTTCACCTTTTAAATCTTTTATCGCTCTCACTTGGTTGATTTTTGTCAGTTGATAACCTAGGGATAATTTTTTTTTATTACCTTTATTTAAAGGTGAAATGCTGGTGAAAAAAAGCATTGGGGAGGAGGAAAGAAGCTTAAAATGCTCATTTTAAACACAGAATTTGTGGCAAAATCTCACGCCATTTTATGAACACAACAATTCACATGTAGATATACGTGTGCTAGTACTTTAGTCATAAGGTGGTTGCTTGGAAATTTACCCCACATGCTCAATAAAAAATATCAACTTACAACTTTTTCTTATAAGATCAACTTTACTTCATTATCATGATATACAATGCCGGGAATAAAGTATCCTAAACCATGGTTGAAAGTGACTGACTATGATCTTTTTATCATGCAAATTACACACATTCTCAACATATACGGGCGCTTCGACTTGGTACAATGGTTAACCAGCTTGTCTTGTTTGAACAATTTCCACTGAATAGCGAGTTTAATACCCACTGGATACTTTTTTATTTTCAACCTTGTTCCACATCTAAACTTGGTTAAATAATCTACATTCTTAATAAATTCATGGCTATTTCGATTAACGAAAGTAATATATTCTGTATTTTTATTCAACAATGCAAAGTAAAAAAAGATTTATGCATAAAAGATTTGTTAATTATTAAAACACTTCTTTAAAAAAAAATAAGCACACATTTAAAATACGATAGGCCTACTGATATAGAAAAATATTGGGAGAAATAATTAAATAAAAGTGACTGATATATTTTATGGAATTTTCTTCACAAAAATGACAAAAATGGTTCTAAGCTACTATAGTGTGTTGCTTATCTAATCTTTTTCTAGCTGTAGTGAAGGGCAGTTGTATACCGTTGCAGGTTAACGGAACTTGACCTTGTTGTAGATAGCCCACTATGAGTCATAAAATTATTATAAAATCAAGAAAAGCAAATTGAGTTGAAAATAACATCTTTATATAAACACATATGAATTAATGTTTTACAATTAAAGTAGTAACTTAAATATAGGTCCAACGGAGGCTAAAATGTTCATGACAAATAAAATAAGTAGAAAGAGATTTAAGGCTTAAGAATGTGGGGAGCGTGTAAGTGAGGAATGTCTTTGATGTTGTCGCTCCTTAGGTCAGTAAGTAGATTTGAGACAGGGGAGAAGGAAAGAGGCAAGCGTAGTAGTTAGGTCAAGGGGATATTGATTACACTCTTCTACTCAAGTTCTGCCAGCTGGGGTCTGTCTGTATCGCTTTTTATATCTGCTTTTTGGATCAAAGCAGTTCGTTTGGGATTTCACACTTGTATTTGATTCTGGGCTTCCCATTTGCTGGTAAATAAAATTCGCGTAGACTGGCGAAATAGAAATTTAATATTTGATTAATTTTTATTTTTCAGCCGGAACATCTGGGCGAATTCACCGGTGCACGGACGACTTTTGGTCATTTTCCTTTTTGTCGTGAGAGAGTAAACATCCGGTCCATCGCTTTTGCTAGGTCGGTATCACCACACTACTACTTGGACTTTTTACGATCGTCTGATTTTCCCAGATAATGTACCGTTTTTATTGTGGTGGATAATCAACTTTCTTCTTCACCTTTACAAAAATTCACAATGACGTATGAAATCCTGGTTTTTCCCAAATAGAAAAATAATTGACACCGTGATTACAGAAAAAGTCGAAAACGGATTTCGCAAATAGGTGTTAAACTGATTCTCTGACTAATGGAATCTTCTCACTTTGTTTTTTTTTCAATTGGAGTAGATAGATCTATCTATCGCCCGGTTCGCACTCCACCAATGTCTATTGAACAGGTTAAGAGGCTCATCACTTGTTCCCTGTTTAGGATTTGGTTTCCGGCTTTCTCTTTTCCAATCTTCTCACTTTGTTTTTTTTTCAATTGGAGTAAATAGATCTATCTATCGCCCGGTTTGCACTCCACCCATGTCTATTGAACAGGTTAAGAGGCTCATCCCTTGTTCCCTGTTTAAGATGTGGTTTCCGGCTTTCTCTCTTCCAATCTTCTCACTTTGTTTTGTTTTTTTTTCAATTGGAGTAGATAGATCTATCACCCGGTTCACACTCCACCCACGTCTATTGAACAGGTTAAGAGGTTCATCCCTTGTTCCCTGTTTAGGATGTGGTTTCCAGCTTTCTCTTTTCCAATTTTTTCACTATTACGTAGCCCCCTGCTCATCAGTGGCATTATCGCCTTGCTCGGGGTGATACGATAAAAAAAAAAAAAGAGAATTGCAAGACCCCGAAGATTTAGCGATCCAGTGCAAAAATCTAAATTACAATAATAGGCTCTGATCAGCGCCAGTCGGTCAGAGTCAGATGGGAACACATTTGTCCTCCTTCTCTTTCTTTCTCGTGTGCTGATTTCTTTTACTTCTTCTCCATTCAAAAATATTCATATCAAACAAATGCTTACACATACATATGTACGTACGCATATACTCTTTCAACAATTACTACTACTAACATTCTTAACTTTCTAATTGAACATTAATTTCTACGAATTCTTGTTATTCTTTCATTTTGATAAATTTCTATTTTAACATGGAAAATGTATATTTTCATTCTTACACTATTCCACACATTTCCACACATTCCAACCAAGCGACAACCAACCTTCTGATGAAAGCCATCTGATAATTCTGATGATAACTCTGCATAAAACTTGTCAGCTGCAGGGAGTTCGGTTATGTCTGACACAAGGCCGAATTAAATAAGCATTAACCATCTTCCTACGGCTACATTATCACAGATTTCTTTAACTTCGTTGCTTAGTTGCCTTAAATCCATAGTTATTTCTTTCATTTTTTTCTTTGATTTTTTATTTTTGATTTTACTCTGGAATTCTGATGAGGGACAATTAGTGATTTTTTAATGAAGCTGTTAAAATATTAAACTTCATTGTATCGAGGTTTCTGCATATTGAATAACTGTATTGATGTCAATATTAGGAGATCGATACACAGCAACGAATTGATTTAATTTAAATTTAATTGATCTGATTTAAAACTTCACATTTAAACATTAAAAATAAACCGAAACAATTGGTAGGTCTGTTGCTAGGAAATTTGGTTCCCAGTGTCATGCTAGAAACATTTTCGTGCCAGAAGCTATCTGACATGTAGCATGAATAAATAAGCATATATATATATATATATATATATATATATATATATATATATATAGGAAAGAATATTAATAAAATGTTTTGAATTTAAAAATGTACTTTTTTTGGGACAGTATTTGTTTATTTTTATTATTGTATTTTATATTTCAGACCGCCCTCGGTCCTTCATCAGAAACGAGTGATTTTTTTTTCTAATTCAAATTTAAAAATCACTCGTTTCTGATGAAGGACCGAGGGCGGTCTGAAATATAAAATACAATAATAAAAATAAACAAATACTGTCCCAAAAAAAGTACATTTTTAAATTCAAAACTTTTTATTAATATTCTTTCCTATACATATTAAGACAGTATACGGGGATCATCACTATGTTATATATATATATATATATATATATATATATATATATATATATATATATTCAAAATGAAGCTGCTTGAAGTTAAAATCCTTAAACGATCCTTTACTATCAATTATTAAAAATTAAATTTTTAAACTCATCTAACCAGAGGGCTCAATTTTATTACAATTATTTATTTAGATACCCAATATTTATTTTTTCCAAGATCAGATGCCCATTTCACCGAATGAAAACCACACTATCGGTGAACATAATCATTATGGTAAAACACAACTTTTCTTTGTGTGTTTTCTATGTGTAAAGAAAACAGAAGGGCAGTGAAAGGAAAAGGAAAAGAAAGAAGGAAACAGGTGAGAGAAAGAAAGATAAAATGTGGGAAGAAAAAAAAAGAGAAAGAGGAAGAAAAGAGCGTGTTAGGTTGGCTAGGGGCCAGTTGCTGCCAGTTGGTGGTGGAAGTCAAAATAGACACATTAAATTTAAAAATTGTATATAAACGAGAAAGGTGTCAAACTTCGCTTGGCTTTTTCGCATTTTTTCGTTTCAATCCAAAACAGGGCCCTAATAATGTTAAAATGAAATTAAAATAATTTCCGTTAAGAATTTAACTCAGTAATAAATGTAATAAACGAATGAGAAGTTATTTATAAGTTATATTTATAAGTTATATTTATAGAAGTTATATATATATATATATATATATACAATATAAGAAAATGATATGTCTAAAACGAAAACAAATGAAGAAAAATATTTTAAGGAATATTAAAAATTGTATTAATTACAAGAAATTAAATTAGAAATAATTCCAAGATGGCGACAATACTTGAGAAATATTTCTGATACAAAACATTTAAAATTGGCTGAAATAAAAAAATATAAATCTCAAGTTTTATTGCCGATAAGAAGGGATAAAACCATGAAGTAAGTTAACATCGAATAATATATATTATTAGGAAATAGATTAAATTATGCTTAAGACCATAGCTGCATTAATAGACTACTTCTCATTTTGGTCAAAATCAAAGATATAGAACCGGAAGAAGAATCTACAATGAGACTGTTGGGACTCCCGCGCCTATTCGGCTATAATGGACTATTCCATTACTATGTAAAGTAATGGTGGCATCTACGTAGGAGTGTGTGCCGAGCAGCCGATCGACAAGTCAGTCGTAGACTTCCGGTGACGAGCCGGAAGTACCCATTGCTCATGCTACATCTTACGACGGTTGGATTAACCTTTATTCTTGTATTGGATACTAATAACCTTTGTAAATACTATTTTCACGGAATACAACAATTAACCTATTCCTGTTGTTGAGTTATTTATTCTTACTCACGACACAACAGAGACTTAAAAGGGATATAAAGAACGAAAAGTATTATTATAAATACTCTGTAGTGTTGGGTTAATAAGAAGAAATAAACTTATTATTTTAGGGAAAATAAATTTTAGATTAATTATATTTAAAATTTATGGCGCCACTAATATCAAACGATTCGACTAAAAGAAGTTAAAGTTAAAATAGATTAGCATATATTATTATTATAATTAATTATATTGTTAATAAGAAGAAAGTAAAAGAAACACTTATATAACAGAAATGTAAATGTGGGTTACGATTTAGGGAGTTTATGTCTAAATGTAAAATTTTAAAATTTGAATTTATGACATTTGCTCATGAAGTTTAAAAGCAAATTTTCCATAGGAAATTTAATATTTTAATTTTTTCAACAAAACATAAATTGCATCTATCGTAAAGGTTATTGGGGGTGCAGGCTGAACCTATTAGTCTCCAACTCACTATTGGGTTGAGTCCCACCTCTTTCATTTCCCAAAACCTTTGAGGAAATGTAGAATTTTAGATTGGGGTTAGAAAAGGAGGGTTTATGGAATTAACGTTGTTTAAATTCTCTCGCAGAAACTCCAATGTAAACTTGAAATAATTAAACTGTTTTTCTTATTTATGTGGGAGATTACTTGTGTAAACCTATATTTGCTTTCCCCCGAATAAATTTTGATGAATCTACAATTGCAATTGCAATACCAGTTTTAATAATAGATTTAAATTATTTTAAATTTGTCTATTGTGTGAATTAATGAACAAAACGTTGTTTATTGTCAGAATTAACGAACAAAAATAACTTCTGTGTGCATGTATGTATGAATTTATATATATATGTGTGTTTGTGTATGTGTATATATCATTTTTGTTCATATATATACATGATTGTACGTGGCTTCGCTGTGTCTCTTCTATTAATACTTTCATGGCTTCTACTCCGATGAACTTTAATCACTAGTGCCTCCTAGGTACGAATTTTCACGAGATACTAGATTAGCAACTAGACCCCACCCTTTTACAGTGAAACCGATAAAATGTAACCGCAATTTCTACTCCAACAGCTTTTTTTTCTCGCACTTCCCGACTGTGGAATTCCCTTCCACATGATTGCTTCTCCGACGGCTACAATCTCCAGGAGTTTAAATGTAAGGTCAATAGACACCTCCTAACACACTAGCTTGCATCCGTTCTTTCAAGCACTCTTCCCATCTACATAACCCTCAGCCTCGGTATCCTTACCCATCTATCACCTTCCTTCTGACATTTCCTATATCTAACCACTCTTTCTCTTTACCTTCCCCTATATATCCCCATGCGCAGTAGAGGCAGTGGAGTGCCTTGTTTGGGGTGAAATTATATATATATATATATATAAAACAAGGACCTCAACTGTTTGTTTGATCTCGGGCATGCCAAAGTAGGATTGCTTGTTATTACTTGGCTAGGTTAATCTAAACACACGAGAGGTCTGTATATAATTAAGACCAGATTTCCCGTGATCTGCAGAAGCGCATAGCTGGAGAAAAATGATATAATGAGTGCAAGAATGCAGCACCACAGGTGTAGTTTTATATATATTTATACATCGATTATATACACAATTATAAGCAAGTCAAAGTTGGTGACAAGCAACAGTTGGCTGGTATTTCAGTCATATATTCACTAACAATGTTCTCAGAGATGGCTGTTTGCTCAGTCGGCTCTAGCAGCAGACCGATTTCAGATCGACCGTCTTATTCAAATCACCGCCCCCCAAATCTGTTAATTTAGTTTTCCACCTCGGTTTTATTGAAAAGATACAAAACCGGGGTGGTAAATGTAGCTACGGGAATTCAATTTTCTCTCACAGTATAATCCTTACCAGTTCGAAATGAAATCAATATCAGTTATCTATTTAGACTGAGTCTCCGGCCCTTCACTGCTAAAGGGTTGTACTCACTTATTGCTTGCCTGTCTGTACCCCAACTAAGGTGGCCGAGACAAGAATTTCTCACAATCAAGTTTTGACCTAGGCCCAAACAATGTCAAAACAGGACGACAATAATATGTCTATGATTCTTTTACACAGGTTCTATCAATTTGGCTACTTTTCCCGACAAAAAATAATTGTTTGTTTTTTTATCCAATTTTAGAAAAATCTCTTCTTGTTTTTAAAATTAATAAAGAATTATTGCATTAACCTTGTATCATGTTTTTCTTTTCCACTCTACTCTCATGCAGCTCTCCTCACACATGTATTCTCATCCTTTTCTTACACATTCTCTGACTTCCCAGCAACATGTTATTCTTTCTCATCATTCACCTCTCATGTAACCCTCTGCGCACTAGTGGCAGTTCTGCCTTACTTGGGGTGAAATGATTAGGAAAAAAACAATACGAGCCATCTGGAAATAGAGTTTCATATATGTGTGTGTGTTTGTGTGTGTGTATACATGTGTCTGTATTTATATATACATATATACGTGTATATATAGTGTATATATGTGAGTCTGTGTTTACATAAGTATATGTGTATATATAAAAATATACATATATGCGGGAAAAATATAACGCTTTCCTTTTTCTCCTCCTTTCCCGTTTCCCTTTCCCCCACTTCTGTTCCCGTGAAAGACTTAATTTTCAGTTCTTTACACATCGGTCAGTCAGTTAAGTGCCATACGCGATACACACTTTGGGCGATCATGTCTCGAAAGAAACATGACTAAATGGGCAGAAGATTATCCCGCAGTAGGTTGCCATTACTTTTTGCGGTAGACTGGCTGCCAGCCAAGGATATAGAACCCAATCTGTCCTATTATTTACCCCATAACTGGGGGAAGAAACTGATTACTACCTTTCCCAAGGGTATTTGTACGTAAGTGAATGCAAGGGATTCAACTGGATTTCGAACTCGGCACCATGGTTTTTCGTTTAGCGTCTATATCCGCTGCACCACAACGCACATCTTTACATATATGTAATATTTAAATGCCCACTTCGTTGATCTCTGTTTTCACCCTACTTCTTCCCTATCATCCGTAACAACGTCTAGACGCCTAACTTCCAACATAATCTATTCTCTCGTCTAACTCCCCCTCCCACTGTTGTTACTTTTTTTTTCCTTCTTTTTAATTGAACTTCCGGTGTACGAATATTTTTTTTTGCATGAACTTGAGGTGTATGAATTTTTTCTTGAGTTTTCAATAATAAAAATTTGATCGCTGACGAAGCGAGTATTCCTCAAGCAAATTATCATACGACACATGTGATTTTCGAAATTTTATTTGTAAATATACCAGAGACAGCAAACCCTGTCATCAAAACTTTTTTATGTATATTGTGTGGTCAACTATGCGCTACCCAATGAATTTAAGGTCCCGGGGAGATCCGTGATAATATAACATACGATCATCACAAACGCCTAATGTGTGGCATACAGTTCATCTGTATGGGCTACGTTGTCTTGATGGAACGAGTGAGCTTTGTACCACACAAGCGACAGACCACTGTAAACAAATCTTAGTGCAGGTTGATCGGTAGCTGGATGGCTAATAGTTCAATACAATTGCACACAGGATCGAAATCTCATGCATAATTGTAACACGAAGGGCACCATCCACTGGTCTCATTAAGATTGAGCTCTCTGGAGAAGAAAATTTTAAAAACAGTTTCCACTTAATGCGTGACTCTTCAGAAATGAATTGAAATCTCCCGGTGACTGGAGTCTGTATACACTGCTTACATACAAGACGTTAAAATTTCCCTTCTCTGATCCCATGCGCCGATGGCTTAGGGAGTAGAGACTCCGACTGACACCAAATCGGTCGAGTTTCGATCCCGACCAGAAGCAAGTGGATGCCTGATGACCTGTGATACAGCGAAACGGGCTTGTATGTGGATGGGTAATATATATATATATATATATATATATATACTAACAAGCCTGCCACCTTCTACCGAGCGCCCATAACTTAGAGGTAGAATCGCCGACTGACGCCAATTCGGTCGGGTTTCAATCCTGGGTTAAAAGGCAATCGGATACAGCAAAACAGATCTGTCTTCGGATGACTGGAAGAATGGTAGACTTTGAAAAACAGTAGCTACTCTGGCATGTATACACATGAAAACGCCTAAAGATGAATTAGAGCACTCTGACTAATGGGCATGTATAATGATAGTGTATACACTAAAAAGTCTGCCTTCTTCTACCGAGCACCCATAGCCCAGAGGTAGAATCGTTGACTGACACCAATTAGGTCGGGTTTCAGTCTAACCGTACTGATGAACCGTGACACAGCGAAACAGATCTGTCTGCGGATGACTATATATATAAATATATATATATTGATTGATTTATTGATGGATTTATTGTTTAATTGTGATGTCCTGTCAGACGATTGTTACTTCTTGATTGATTGACCGTCCGTGACCCTATTGACAACACTTCAGTACTGCTAGCGATGACTTGCGCATCTTGTATCAGATTTGACACACATAGCCATCGGCGCTGGTTGAGACGACAGACACGGTACTGGCATCGCTGTGAAAATTCATGTGATGCCTAAGACCACCAGATGATCAGCAAACTACAAAACAATGGGAACATGAAAAGTTCTCATACTGGGACTCAATGCTCAACATGGGAGAGACAACAGGTGTAGTTGGATTGCTTTCATGTGAGCTCATGTGATTAACCAGGCCCGCCTTTCTACGACTCCGTCACACCTTAGATCTGACCACCAAACTTCCCAGACAGCAACCCCTTGATTATTATACGTGAGGTCTAGTTGAGCGAGAGACCAAGAAAACGCCTAGTAACTACAAAGATGAACTGATGGCAAGGATTATGGCAGTATTCATCATCCTGAAGAGATACAGATTTCGAAATTACTTGTACACCGTAAGTGATGCCAATTGCCTTCATAAATTTCTTCAGAAGACTAAACACGTCAGCTAAAAATAATCTCTCTGTCTCTCTCTCTCTTTGTCTCTCTCTCTTTGTCTCTCTCTCTTTGTCTCTCTCTCTCTCTCTCTCTCTCTCTCTCTCTCTCCTCTGTCTTTTCCAAATTCTACAGCTACTGCCTCTCTGATTCTTGTTTTCCTATCTGCTGGAAGTCCTACTCTGTGGTTCCTGTTTTAAAGAAATCTGGAGAACCCTCGGACCTCTCTAATTATCAGCCACCTATCGATTTTTTGATCGAGGCTATTATCAACGCCTAAGTTGTTCAACATCTCACAGCCCACAGTCTCTTCTCTGTTAAACTATATGGTTTCCGCTTCACCAGGCCTACCGCTGATATGCTAACGACCATCAATAAATATATATACCAGGCCCTCGATAAGCATGGCGGAGCTCGAGCTGTTGCCCTGGATATCTCCAAAGCGTTTGACAGAGTCTGGAATGTTGGCCTTCTACGCAATCAACAGGGCTATGGTATAACTGGACGATTGTTTGACCTAATCCAGTCAAATTGCACGATGAAGATAGTAATGAACGGACATGTCTCCCGATACGAACGCGGGTGTCCCAAATGGCTCTATTCTCGGTCATACGATTTTTCTGATCTTCATTCCGATGTAATCAGATTCCAAGTAGGCATCTACACTGACGAAATCACCGTTTACCTTTGCCTCGATCAAAATTCTACTACCCTGACAAAGCCAACCTCGCTGCTGGGCCTGAAAAGAACCTCCAATCTGTGGTGGGCTGGGGTAAGAAATGGCTCGTGAATTTTAATGCTTCCAAAAAGAAACTGCTATCAGTTAACCACAGACAATCGCTCTTAACCCATTAGCATGGATCAAGCTGGTCTCTTTGAAAGCAAAACACTGCGCTTCCTCGGCTTAACTCTCTCAGCAGACCTCAAGTGGAATGACTACACCGAATCATTCGCTAATTCTGCTGCTAGGAAGGTCGTTTCACTGTGTAGGGCCAGGAAGTATTTTCCCGTCTGAATCCATCCCTAACATATTTAAATCTACCATTCGTCCGTGTATTGAATACTGCTATTACCTCTGATCGGGTGCCCCTGCTATTCACTTCGGGGATCTTGACAAAATCCAACAGGAAATCTGTAATGTGATCAGTCCTGACATAGTAGCTCAGCTGCAGTCACTTTCTCACCGGCGTAAGGTGGCTTCCCTCTGTCTCTCCTAAAAATACTTTCACGGCTTCTGCTCGGATGAGCTTAGCTCCCTGGTGCCTCCTTTTCATTAGGAACTAGGACGCACTCTTTTACATTGAACCCAATAAAATACATATATGTGTGTGTGTGTGTGTGTGTGTTTGTGTGTGTCTTACGGTACATCACGTTGAATACACCGATTCTCGTTCGATCACCGAAGTTAAGCAACGTTGAGCCTGGTCAGTACTTAGATGGGTGACCACCCGTGCAGAGGATATCGGCTTGGAAAGAGAAATCGGTGAGCCGAGTTCGAATTCCAGTTGAGTATCCTGCATTCACTTCAGTACTTACTTCTGGCCGGGATCGAAACTCAACCGATTTGGTGTCAGTCGGAGTCGCTACCCACTAAGCCATCAGAAATCTGTTGAGTTTCTATCCCGACCAGAAGCAAGTGGATGTGTCTATACACACTGATGAGCTGTGATACCGCGAAACAGGCTTGTATGTGGGTGACTAATATATATATATATATATATATATATATATATATATATATATATATATATAAACAGAAAAAAGAATCTTATATATAAATATTTTTATAAAGTCTAAGAACAATTAGCCTAAAGTCTCTTAAATGCGATTATATTAGGCATTTATTGCAATCATCAGGCCTGATAATTATGGTTCCGTATAAAACAGCCTGTCAACTCTAACCGTTGACTTCAATGTCAGCTTTTATATATATATTTGTATACGCTGTATCCCCAATAAAACTTCAACCTACTTGTGTTTCAATATATATATATATATATATATATATATATATATATATTTGTCATCCACATACAGTCAGTGTGGCTAGACATACACATGCTTCTGACCGGCATCGAAACTCGACCGATTTGGTGTCAGTCGGAGGTTATTGAACCTCTAAGCTATACGCGTATGGAATTAGAGAATGGAAATTTTTAGCGTGTTGTATATAAGCGGGATATACGGACGCTAGTCACAGAAAGAACTCAATTCATTGTGAAGAGTAATGCATAAATCGCAGAATTGAAAATTTTTCGCACTTGAGAGCTCAATCGTAATGAAAGTATATATATATATATATATATATATATATATACATCATTTCTCTCTTTCTTTGTGACTTACTCGCTCTCACTAAAATGTACAATCATATATAGACATACATTGGTAGGCGTTCCATGCTAACTGAATGTTAGGATTTGGTAAAACTCTGGTTCGCATGTCAAAATACTTCACCAGTTGCTAGAAACATGATAAATCTAAATTTGGCTACTTAGCTGAGCAGCTCGTTTAGAAAGTGCTACACAGTCAAGATGAAAGGGAATTTCACTCTTGTAGTGACTAAGACAAAATTATAGCATTAATGTCAAGAAGAAGAAGAATTGGAGAAGAAGAAGGATGAAAAACAGGAGAACACGGGGAAGAATAGAAAAAGAAAGGGGAGGAAGACAAGAAGCAATATAAGACAAACAAGAAATAGATAAAAATAATCAGAATAGTAGGATTCAAACTGTGATCCGAGACTAGATCAAGGAGATCGAAAAGAATGGAAAACCGTGGGGGAAAAAAAAACACTATTATTTGTATGCCAACAGAGCACAAGTTAAAAGATACATTTTTTCTGTTTTCTTTTTTTTTATGACACATTTTTTTCCTGAATGTCTAGCTCTCTCGATTGCTATTAATTATCAAAAGTTTCAATTGATGCGTCAGAATGGAATTATGTTTTTCCATCCAGATTTTTTAGTTAGTAGTAGACATCAGCACTATCTAACCTGGTTTTTTATTTGCTTCATAGAATTATATTCCCACGCGCGTATATATATATATATATAATATCGCTCATTCAGTAATGAATTAGAGTACTCTGGCTATTGAGCGTGTATAATGATAATATACACGCTAAAAAGTTTGTCTTCTTCTACCGAGCACCTATAGCCCAGAGGTCGAATCGCCTACTGACGCCAATTCGATCGGGTTTCAATCCTGGGTGAAAAGCAACCGTACTGATGAGCTGTGATACAGCGAAACAGATCTGTCTGCGGATCACTAGAATGTATATATATATATATATATAATTTTTCTGTGATGTAAATTTTTTTTTTAACTTCCGCCGGTAAAATATCTTGGTTTATTTTGAAAAAAGAATTTGCCGATGATGCGTGAAATGTATCTTACAGATTTCATTTAGAAATGGCCATACAACTGATTTGAATATCGCAATTTATTTTATTTTAGTCATCCGCAGACAGATCTCTTCGCTGTAGCATAGCTCATCAGTACGGTAGACATCCGATTGCTTTTTAACCCAGGATTGAAACCCGGCCGAATTGGCGTCAGTCGGCGATTCTACTTCTGATCTATGGGCGCTCGGTAGAAAGAGGCAGACTTTTTAGCGTATGACGTATCATACGCCAGTAGCCAGAGTGCTCTAACTAATTACTGAATCAGCGATGCGTGAATATATATATATATATATATATATATATATATATATATATATATATTGATTGATTGATTGATTGATTGATTTATTGTAACTTTTTTCTGTCAGCAAGCCTGCAACTTGGTGAGTTTAGCCAGTGTGATCTTATTTTTATTTTTTGAATTATTTATTTACTTATTTTTACTTGTATTTTTTTATTTTATTTTATTCTTTTTTTTTCGGTTCTTATCTTTTCTGCCTAATTTTTGTGTAAATTGTTCTTAATTATGAAATTTAGGTTTGGTATATTAGGGTTTTGGTTATATGTAGTCTAAGACCGGCCATGTTTTTTTTGTTTTTTTTTTTTTTTATTGTTCTCTGTCATTCCCTTGCTAACTGGACACATGGCTTGGAGGTGATTCCCCACTCATCACACTACTGTCTGTTACTGCTTGCTTAAGGTAACTTAATCTCTCCAGAACTCTCCAGAACTGTATAGAAGAAACAGAATGAAGATAATTTTTGAAATTTTCTTAACTTTTTCTGTCAGCAAGCCTGCAACTTGGTGAGTTTAGCCAGTGTGATCTTATTTTTTATTATTTTTGAATTATTTATTTACTTATTTTTACTTGTATTTTTTATTTTATTTTATTCTTTTTCGGTTCTTATCTTTTCTGCCTAATTTTTGTGTAAATTGTTCTTAATTATGAAATTTAGGTTTGGTATATTAGGGTTTTGGTTATATGTAGGAATTCTAAGACCGGCCATGTTTTTTTTTTGTTTTTTTTTTTTATTGTTCTCTGTCATTCCCTTGCTAACTGGACACATGGCTTGGAGGTGATTCCCCCCTCCATCACTGCTTGCTTAAGGTAACTTAATCTCTCCAGAACTCTCCATTAAGAACTGTATAGAAGAAACAGAATGAAGATAATTTTTGAAATTTTCTTAACTTTCTGTCAGCAAGCCTGCAACTTGGTGAGTTTAGCCAGTGTGATCTTATTTTTTATTATTTTTTGAATTATTTATTTACTTATTTTTACTTGTATTTTTATTTTATTTTATTCTTTTTCGGTTCTTATCTTTTCTGCCTAATTTTTTGTGTAAATTGTTCTTAATTATGAAATTTAGGTTTGGTATATTAGGGTTTTGGTTATATGTAGGAATTCTAAGACCGGCCATGTTTTTTTTTTTTTTTGTTGTTCTCTGTCATTCCCTTGCTAACTGGACACATGGCGGTGATTCCCCCCCTCCATCACACTACTGTCTGTTACTGCTTGCTTAAGGTAACTTAATCTCTCCAGAACTGTATAAGAAGAAACAGAATGAAGATAATTTTTGAAATTTTTCTTAACTTTTTTCTGTCAGCAAGCCTACAACTTGGTGAGTTTAGCCAATGTGATCTTTATTTTTATTATTTTTGAATTATTTATTTACTTATTTTTACTTGTATTTTTTATTTTATTTTATTCTTTTTCAGTTCTTATCTTTTCTACCTAATTTTTGTGTAAATTGTTCTTAATTATGAAATTTAGGTTTGGTATATTAGGGTTTGGTTATATGTAGGAATTCTAGAACCGGCCATGTTTTTTTTGTTTTTTTTATTGTTCTCTGTCATTCCCTTGCTAACTGGACACATGGCTTGGAGGTGATTCCCCCTCCATCACACTACTGTCTGTTACTGCTTGCTTAAGGTAACAATCTCTCCAGAACTGTATAGAAGAAACAGAATGAAGATAATTTTTGAAATTTTCTTAACTTTTTTCTGTCCATGAAGCCTGCAACTTGAGTGAGTTTGTAAGTGTGATCTTATTTTTTATTATTTTGAATTATTTATTTACTTATTTTTACTTGTATTTTTTATTTTATTTTATTCTTTTCGGTTCTTATCTTTTCTGCCTAATTTTTGTGTAAATTGTTCTTAATTATGAAATTTAGGTTTGGTATATTAGGGTTTGGTTATATGTAAATTCTAAGACCGGCCATGTTTTTTTTTTTTTTTTTTTTATTGTTCTCTGTCATTCCCTTGCTAACTGGACACATGGCTTGGAGGTAGGATTCCCCCCTCCATCACACTACTGTCTGTTACTGCTTGCTTAAGGTAACCCAATCTCTCCAGAACTGTATAGAAGAAACAGAATGAAGATAATTTAATTTTCTTAACTTTTTCTGTCAGCAAGCCTGCAGCTTGATGGGGTTTTGTAGTGTGTGATCTTATTTTTATTATTTTTGAATTATTTATTTACTTATTTTTACTTGTATTTTTTATTTTATTTTATTCTTTTTCGGTTCTTATCTTTTCTGCCTAATTTTGTGCAATTGTTCTTAATTATGAAATTTAGGTTTGGTATATTAGGGTTTTGGTTATATGTAGGAATTCTAAGACCGGCCATGTTTTTTTTTGTTTTTTTTTTTTATTGTTCTCTGTCATTCCCTTGCTAACTTTGGACACATGGCTTGGAAGTCCCCCCTCCATCACACTACTGTCTGTTACTGCTTGCTTAAGGTAACTTAATCTCAGAACTCTCCAGAACTGTATAGAAGAAACAGAATGAAGATAATTTTGAAATTTTCTTAACTTTTTTTCTGTCAGCAAGCCTACAGCTTGGTGAGTTTAGCCAGTGTGATCTTATTTTTATTATTTTTTGAATTATTTATTTACTTATTTTTACTTGTATTTTATTTTATTTTATTCTTTTTCGGTTCTTATCTTTTCTGCCTAATTTTTGTGTAAATTGTTCTTAATTATGAAATTTAGGTTTGGTATATTAGGGTTTTGGTTATATGTAGAATTCTAAGACCGGCCATGTTTTTTTTTGTTTTTATTGTTCTCTGTCATTCCCTTGCTAACTGGACACATGGCTTGGGTGATTCCCCCCTCCATCACACTACTGTCTGTTACCTTGCTTAAGGTAACTTAATCTCTCCAGAACTGTATAGAAGAAACAGAATGAAGATAATTTTTGAAATTTTCTTAACTTTTTTCTGTCCAGCAAGCCTGCAGCTTGGTGAGTTTAGCCAGTGTGATCTTATTTTTTATTATTTTTTTGAATTATTTATTTACTTATTTACTTGTATTTTTTATTTTATTTTATTCTTTTTCGGTTCTTATCTTTTCTGCTAATTTTTGTGTAAATTGTTCTTAATTATGAAATTTAGGTTTGGTATATTAGGGTTTTGGTTATATGTAGGAATTCTAAGACCGGCCATGTTTTTTTTTGTTTTTTTATTGTTCTCTGTCATTCCCTTGCTAACTGGACACATGGCTTGGAGGTGATTCCCCCCTCCATCACACTACTGTCTGTTACTGCTTGCTTAAGGTAACCCAATCTCTCCAGAACTGTATAGAAGAAACAGAATGAAGATAATTTTTGAAATTTTCTTAACTTTTTCTGTCAGCAAGCCTGCAACTTGGTGAGTTTAGCCAGTGTGATCTTATTTTTATTATTTTTTGAATTATTTATTACTTATTTTTACTTGTATTTTTATTTTATTTTATTCTTTTTCGGTTCTTATCTTTTCTGCCTAATTTTTGTGTAAATTGTTCTTAATTATGAAATTTAGGTTTGGTATATTAGGGTTTTGGTTATATGTAGGAATTCTAAGACCGGCCATGTTTTTTTTTTGTTTTTTTTTTTTTATTGTTCTCTGTCATTCCCTTGCTAACTGGACACATGGCTTGGAGGTGATTCCCCCCTCCATCACACTACTGTCTGTTACTGCTTGCTTAAGGTAACAATCTCTCCAGAACTGTAGAAGAAACAGAATGAAGATAATTTTGAAATTTTCTTAACTTTTTCTGTCAGCAAGCCTGCAACTTGGTGAGTTTAGCCAGTGTGATCTTATTTTTTATTATTTTTTGAATTATTTATTTACTTATTTTTACTTGTATTTTTTATTTTTATTTTTATTCTTTTTCGGTTCTTATCTTTTCTGCTAATTTTTGTGTAAATTGTTCTTAATTATGAAATTTAGGTTTGACTTATACTAAGTTAAAACTTCATTAACTTCAGTCACATATTTATTTTTTTTAATTGGAGTAGATAGTACCTTCTATCGCCAGGTCTCACACTCCACCCCCTTCTTTTGGACAGGAGTAGAGTTGATCGCCTTGTTTCTAGTTTAGGAAGGGGTTCCCGAGTAGATAGATTAAACTAATTGGAGTAGATAGATTAAACTATCGCCCGGTTCACACTCCACCCACATCTATTGAACAGGTGAAGAGGCTCATCCCTTGTTTCCTGTTTAGGATGCGGTTTCCGGTTTTCTCTTTTCCAATCTTTTCACTCTTTTCCTTTATTATTTTATTTTTTTTTTTCAATTGGAGTAGATAGACTAAACTATCGCCCGGTTCACACTCCACCCACATCTATTGAACAGGTGAAGAGGCTCATCCCTTGTTTACTGTTTAGGATGCGGTTTCCGGTTTTCTCTTTTCCAATCTTTTCACTCTTTTCCTTTATTATTTTATTTTTTTTTTCAATTGGAGTAGATAGACTAAACTATCGCCCGGTTCACACTCCACCCACATCTATTGAACAGGTAAAGAGGCTCATCCCTTGTTTCCTGTTTAGGATGCGGTTTCCGGTTTTCTCTTTTCCAATCTTTTCACTCTTTTCCTTTATTATTTTATTTTTTTTTTCAATTGGAGTAGATAGACTAAACTATCGCCCGGTTCACACTCCACCCACATCTATTGAACAGGTGAAGAGGCTCATCCCTTGTTTCCTGTTTAGGATGCGGTTTCCGGTTTTCTCTTTTCCAATCTTTTCACTCTTTTCCTTTATTATTTTATTTTTTTTTTCAATTGGAGTAGATAGACTAAACTATCGCCCGGTTCACACTCCACCCACATCTATTGAACAGGTGAAGAGGCTCATCCCTTGTTTCCTGTTTAGGATGCGGTTTCCGGTTTTCTCTTTTCCAATCTTTTCACTCTTTTCCTTTATTATTTTATTTTTTTTTTCAATTGGAGTAGATAGACTAAACTATCGCCCGGTTCACACTCCACCCACATCTATTGAACAGGTGAAGAGGCTCATCCCTTGTTTCCTGTTTAGGATGCGGTTTCCGGTTTTCTCTTTTCCAATCTTTTCACTCTTTTCCTTTATTATTTTATTTTTTTTTTCAATTGGAGTAGATAGACTAAACTATCGCCCGGTTCACACTCCACCCACATCTATTGAACAGGTGAAGAGGCTCATCCCTTGTTTCCTGTTTAGGATGCGGTTTCCGGTTTTCTCTTTTCCAATCTTTTCACTCTTTTCCTTTATTATTTTATTTTTTTTTTCAATTGGAGTAGATAGACTAAACTATCGCCCGGTTCACACTCCACCCACATCTATTGAACAGGTGAAGAGGCTCATCCCTTGTTTCCTGTTTAGGATGCGGTTTTCGGCTTTCTCTTTTCCATTCTTTTTACCCTTACGTAGCCCCCTGCGCATCAGTGGCGTTACTGCCTTGCTCGGGGTGATATGATTAAAAAAAAAAAAAAAAAAAAATATTTAGTTTTGGGTCATAATAGCATTAGACCAGTAAAGTCGGCATGAATCTGCTCAGTTAAAGCGACAAATTCTTTGTGCTTATCAAAAGCTCTATTCCCACCCCAATATCGTGCATTTTACGATAAAAAGCCTCCTTGCCAAAGTACCTTTTATCAGTAGATTACTGAAAAACCACATTCCTCTCGCTAAAAACTATCACAGCTCAACACTCTGTGTGTGTGTGTGTGTGTGTGTGTGTTACTTGAAATCTGACACTCGTTTGTGGATGACTTCTTATTTTTTTGGTGCCTGGCGAATGTCTAATTCCCTGGTCGAAGCCAATGAAAAAGAGGGCAAAAAAGACAAGGTTAAACATCAGTTAAAAGAATCTTCACCCTCTACACCAATATCAAGCGAATTATTCCAGAATATAAATAATCATGCCCGTCCATATAAAAGTCAAATTTAAAAATCTTTGACTTATAGTACCTTGTGCACCCTAATCATGTTTAAATGTTATTTTGTTTATTAAATTTTATTTTCCTTCTTTTTTTTCCTTTTTATATGATCCTTTTTTTCTGATTGTTTTCCTTGCTCGATTGCTATTATGACACATGCACACATATATGGACACATACACACACTCATATTCGCATTCACGCATACGTAATAGATTTTGTTCTAACTGTATATAGATTCGAATAAATGTAAGCTGTTAGCTATTTGGTTTAAGTTAACCAATCAGAACCAAGGTAAGTTATCCACAATATTACCGCCAAATCTTAAGAGTGTTTTGAATGCTAATTTAAATGATTTGTCGCGTATATTTCGCCAGTTGACACAAGAATCTTAACACGCACAACATGTAAGACCAACTCACTTTCTCTTACTAATCATTCTTCTAAAATTTACAAAGATGAACTTATTAACGGACTCAGATATTTCACCAATCTTCTAACAATATTATTCCTAACATAACTTACATATGACACTGATAAATCTTCTAGTGACATAGAATTTTACAACTTACCTCAATTGCTGTAACACAATTGTATGCAGAAAATAAAAGACATTTAATCAGACACATTCAACGTCTGTACAAAGTATGTAATTCTTGTTATTTGTTAATATACTTAAATATAATTCATGCTTTGACCATTTTATTCAATGTTCGATTTGCTAATTTCATGAATGATTTCAACCGTATAAAATAATTGTTGGAATGCAGGAATTTAGTTAGGAAGTTGTTTGGGAAATGGCCTTGTGCCATGGAAAATTCAAACCTAAATTTCTATGCATATGAGGCCCTAACACTATTATCAAACTTTGTAATTTATGCGTCAAGATACCATTTTAGTTGGTAGTAAACAGCAGAATATAATATAGTTATACTAAATCATAATTTAATATGAATTCCTTCGTATTTAATTAAATTTCATTTGACAGATTAATAATTGTAGATAGTCTTACTTATTGTCCGGCTTCTACTGGTCGTTAAGTACTAAAACTTTTTGATAATTCTTAGGGAGGCTACTCTGATTAACAACTGCATAATATCGGAGAATTTGTAGCTCCATGTTGCACATGGGTAGGTGTCCCTGCATATATAGCTGGTGGGGGGGCAACCCTAAGGCTACACTATGCTCTGTTTTCGGCCATGCTCTGGATGGTTTGTATTACCACTGACAATAAATAATGACAATTGCCGTAGTCCTCTCTCTCTCTCTCTCTCTCTCTCTCTCTCTCTCTCTCTCAGAGGTGAAATGAATAATTATTAATAACTAGCAGTATAGCCCGGCGTTGTTCAGGTGTAATGAAAGCTTTAAAACTAATCCATGGTCCTGGAGCTCAGACTCTTTGGACGTTGGCACGAAAGACTAAAAAGCAAAACTGGTTTCCAGTTAAAGCGAAACCGTAGACTGAAAGAAAAATGAATGGATGTAAGTCAAATTTTGATTTTCTGGTATCGATATCAAATAAGTTTTTTTCGTCGTAAACTGAATTTTGAAGGCTAAATAAGTTCTCTGAGTAAATGGTATCATGACTGAGACTAAGAACTACAATTATATCTACTTAGAGCCAAACCCAAAGCAAAAACTAAAATAAAAGGGCTGAACAAATACAGACATACAGGCAGATAAATAGACACACACACAAACATCTTGCTTTTATATATATATATATATATATATTATCGTTTTTCTGCACTATTGTAATAACTGCAACCTTGAAACTTCTGAATATCGTTTCTTATGTTTTTGTCTATGAATGTATAATTTGATTAAAATCGGACCACTCCTTCTATAACCCGATTTTTTCTATTATCGATATTTATCGGGGGTACCTCGACACAAAACCCGGCTACGAACACTCGCAGACGCTTATAGTACAACTGTGTAAATTTTCAATAAAATCGGTTCGGCCGTTTCGGAGTCTATAGGTAACAGAAACACACACACGGACAAAGTTCCATTTATAAATAAGTTTAGATAAATTATATTTTAGAACATGTACAATTTTTTTTTTTTACCCATCGATATCTTTGGGCATTTTCATTCTTGCCCTGGAATTCGAAGAATTCTATTCGGACATCTCAAAGAATGAAATCAAAATAATTTTGAACTGTAGAAAATCAGTTCTCATCCACAACAACGAACAGTGGACAAATATTCAACTTTGATTTATCTATAGGAGCCCTGGATTCTGCAGAATCTTCGGATCTAGTAGGACTATTCCTATTGTACAACCTAACAGAGTTTTTTTTTTTAATCATTTCACCCCGAGCAAGGCAGAAACGCCACTGATGTGCAGGAGGTTACATAAATGTAGAAAGATTAATTAGAAAAGAGTGAGGAGTACAAGCTAGTTAGAAAGGAACAATAGAAAGCTGAGAAAGCAGGTGCAATGACAGATACATGGGCGGAGAGAACGTGAAGATTATACAGGGGAGGGGAGAGAGCTAGAGTCCAGTGGTTAGTAGGTGAGTATTAACTTTGCTTTTAAATTTCTGGAGGTCATAGCCGTCAGGAAAGCAAGAATACGGGAGTGAGTTCCACAGGCGGGAAGTGCGAGAGAGGAAGCTGCAGGAGTAGAATTGTCGTCTGCGTTTGGCTAACCTGACTGTGAATGGGTGGGACCCAGTTGCCAGTCTGGTTGCACGGGTAAACACCTGTAGAGGAGGCATCAGTGACTTAAGCTCATCCGAGCAGAAGCCATGAAAGTATTTATAGAAGAGACAGAGGGAGGCCACATTTCGACGATGGGAAAGTGGCTGCAGACGAGTCGCCAGATCAGTACCTATCACATTACAGACTCTCCTTTGGAGCTTGTCAAGAACACTAAGGAGAACGGCAGGGGCACCTGACCATAAATGGCAGCAGTACTCCATGCACGGACGGATGGTTGACTTGTATATATGCAGGATGGATTCAGGTGGAAAAAACATCCTGGATCGACATAGTGACCCAATTTTCTTAGCAGTAGATTTTGCTATGGATTCAATATAGTGCTTCCATTTGAGGTCTGAGGAGGCGTAGTGTATTACTCTCCGGGAGAATCATCTGGTCCATGCTTATGGGAGGCAGAAGAGGTTGCCTGTAATGGTTGACAGACAACAGCTTGGTCTTAGAGGAATTGAAGTTGACAAGCCACTTCTTGCCCCAGTTCACCACAGAGTGTAGATCCCGCTCAAGGTCAGCAGCGAGATTATGTCTGTCCGCCACGACAGGTTTCTTACTGGAGCGGGAGTATATTGTAGTGTCATCTGCGTAGATGCCTACTTGGGACTTGATCTCATCTGGGAGGTCGTTGATGAAAATAAGGAAGAGCGTCGGGCCCAGGATAGAGCCTTGTGGGACACCGGCATTCGTGCTGTAGGACGAAGAGGCACGCCCATTCAGAACGACCTTCATTTTGCGGTTATTTAAGAAAGATTGGATTAGGTCAAGCAGGCGACCGGTAATACCATAACCGCGTAGTTTGCATAGGAGGCCAGGGTGCCAAACCCGGTCGAAAGCCTTGGAGATGTCCAGAGCAACCGCGCGAGCCTCGTCAGACTCATCAAGGGCCTGTAGCATGTACTCCGTTACAGTTGTTAGCAGGTCGGCTGTGGACCTGTCATATCGGAAGCCATATTGCCTGTCGGAGAACAGTTTGTGGGCGGTGAGATGATGAACTATTTCAGCATTGATTATAGCCTCGAACACTTTCCCGAATATTGGTAGAAGACTGATAGGGCGATAGTTGGATGGGTCCGAGGGTTCACCACAGTTCTTAAAGACAGGAACGACTGAGGAGAATTTCCAGCATGCAGGAAAGCAGGAAGCAGAAAGGCAGTAGTTAAACAGTTTAGAGAGGACAGGGGAAAGTTCAGGGGCACACCTCTTAAGGACTATCACCGGGATTCCATCGTCTCCACACGCCTTATGGGGGTCGAGTTTTGAAATTACTCTGGATACTATTGTCGGGGTAATATATACGTCGTGCAGTTTGGCCTCAGTTCTAATAGGGAAGTCGGGTGGGTGCACTCCGGACGAGTCGAATGTGGAGTTGGATGAGAATCTGTGGGCAAAGCACCCAGCTTTCTCTGCAGATGACGTGAGAACATCAAATCCATGGATTAAAGGAGGTATTGAGGATTTGCTATTGTTGAGCACTCGTTTACAAATCCTCCAATAGTCCTTGGAGCCGAACTTGCGGTCAGCTATGTGCTGTCGCATTCTCTCAGCAAACAACTGTTTGGCGTCATTTAGGGTTCTCTTGCACTCACTGCGAGCAGATGTGAACAGGCGCCTATTGTGATCAGTTGGCTGTCTCCGGAATAGACGGAAGTAATGGTTCCTGTGGGCAATGGCGGCTGAGCAGGCCGGAGAGAACCACGGAGAGGAATGAGGTTTTAAGCAATACTTCCTGGTGGGTATGAAGGCATCAATGCCAGCTTTCACCCATGACGAGACCTCAGAGGCACAGTCATCAACTGATAGGTCAAACACTTTTCCCCAAGGGACATCGCAGAGGAAATCGCGAAAGGCATCCCAGTCAGCTTTTTGGTAGAGGTAGGAGGTTCTATAAGTAGGGGGATCCTGGGGGGAGTGAGATTGGAAAGAAATACTGAGGGAGACTACAGCGTGGTCGGAGTTGCCGAGAGGGCAAAGCTGCGAGACTTGACAGGCATCGGGCGCAGAGGTGAAACATATATCTAGCAGTGAGGAATGACCCGAGGGTGTGCTTGGGAAGCGAGTGGGGAAGTCCACCACTTGCGTAAGGGATTGGGAAATAGCAAAGTTCATGGCGTGAATGCCCGCCGAATCAGTAACAGCGTTTTCAAGCCACTCAGAGTGATGGGCATTGAGGTCTCCAAATACAAATATGTGGGCAAATGGGTGATAGGAAATAGCCTTATCTATGTCGTCGGCAATGCTATCTAGTAGGGAGCAGTCAGGAGAGGAGGGAGAACGGTAAAGGAGGAATAGGTAGCTAACCGAACTGAGGAGAGACAAGCGGAGACATATGTATTGGTGGTCGGTAGATTCGAGTGAAGTCACCCTAGTTATGGGGAGGTGTTCGCTGACATAAACACCCAGCCCATGCATGTGGACAGTGGAATCCTTCCTTAAAAGGGGAAGATAACCAGGGATGAAGAGGTCAGAGAAGGGAATAGCTGAGTTGAGGTTAGTTTCGCAGAGCGCGAGGATGTCAGGTGACTTTTCATGCAGGAACGCTTCTACACTAGCAAAGTTAGTACGAATGCCTCGGATATTAGTGAAGGAGAGGTTAATGGGCTTAGGTGGTTTGGATTTAACTGGTTTAGGGTCATTTCTGATTTGTTTCGTCATGTTTTTTGTTTATAAAAAGGGACCTAGGGTAGAGGACACAGGCGGTCATTACCCACGATCTGTGCTGGGAGGGAGACTGGCTAGGGCTGCAACAAAGTGTGGCCTCGGGGTTGCCCACCGAAAGCGCTTGCAGGGACACCTATCCATGCGCGACATGGCACTACAAGAACCCCGATATTATACAACTGTTGATCAGAGCAGCCGCTCTTGACGCTACGCAAGAGTTAGGGCTCCTAACTACCAGTCGGAAGCAGCAACCAGGAAACTGCCAACCCGGTACCCTCACAGTGATGAGCCATTGCCACCAACCGGCCAGATCGCAGGAAACTCACGGAAGCACCAGTACCAAGGTCTGAGGAGAGAAAAGAGAAAACCGGAAACCACATCCTAAACAGGAAACAAGGAACGAGCCTCTACTCCAGTTCAATAGACGTGGGAGGAGTATAGACCGGGCGATAGTGTGACCTGTCTACTCCTATTAAAAAAAAACTAAAACAAACTAACACGAACAACCATTGAAAAAACACAAACTTACAAAAGTGGAGTTAACTAAGTTTTAACTTAGTTAAAGTCCAAATGAACTCCAAAAAGGGGAAAAAAAACAAAACACAGATATATATAAATAAAAAAAAACAAAAAACAAAAACAAACGAAAAGTACCTCACAGTTTAACACAGGAAATTTGAATTAAAGATTCATTCTTCAATTCTTGCTTTTCCCAAAAATCAACATCGAGTTAAGCTGCTAAGTAAATTCCCATTCAAAGAACATCACATGGCATGGAGGTGTAATGGCTGCTGATACCTTGGCCAAAGCAGCTTCGCATAACAGAATAAATAAAAATTTCAAACTTTCTTTTTTTTCTCCTCCCAAATTAAGCATGAACTCCAAAAAGGGGGAAAAAAACAAAACACAGATATATATATAAAAAAAAAAAAGAAAAAACAAAAACAAACGAAAAATACCTCACAGTTTAACACAGGAAATTTGAATTAAAGATTCATTCTTCAATTCTTGCTTTTCCCAAAAATCAACATTGAGTTAAGCTGCTAAGTAAATTCCCATTCAAAGAACATCACATGGCATGGAGGTGTAATGGCTGCTGATACCTTGGCCAAAGCAGCTTCGCATAACAGAATAAATAAAAATTTCAAACTTTTTTTTTCTCTCCTCCCAAATTAAGCATGAACTCCAAAAAGGGAAAAAAAAACAAAACACAGATATATATATAAAAAAAAAAGAAAAAACAAAAACAAACGAAAAGTACCTCACAGTTTAACACAGGAAATTTGAATTAAAGATTCATTCTTCAATTCTTGCTTTTCCCAGACATCAACATCGAGTTAAGCTGCTAAGTATATTCCCATTCAAAGAACATCACATGGCATGGAGGTGTAATGGCTGCTGATACCTTGGCCAAAGCAGCTTCGCATAACAGAATAAATAAAAATTTCAAACTTTTTTTTTCTCCTCCCAAATTAAGCATGAACTCCAAAAAGGGGGAAAAAAAACAAAACACAGATATATATATAAAAAAAAAGAAAAAACAAAAACAAACGAAAAATACCTCACAGTTTAACACAGGAAATTTGAATTAAAGATTCATTCTTCAATTCTTGCTTTTCCCAAAAATCAACATCGAGTTAAGCTGCTAAGTAAATTCCCATTCAAAGAATATCACATGGCATGGAGGTGCAATGGCTGCTGATACCTTGGCCAAAGCATCTTCGCATAACAGAATAAATAAAAATTTCAAACTTTTTTTTTTCTCTCCTCCCAAATTAAGCATGAACTCCAAAAAGGGGAAAAAAAACAAAACACAGATATATATATAAAAAAAAACAAAAAAACAAAAACAAATGAAAAGTACCTCACAGTTTAACACAGGAAATTTGAATTAAAGATTCATTCTTCAATTCTTGCTGTTCCCAAAAATCAACATCGAGTTAAGCTGCTAAGTAAATTCCCATTCAAAGAACATCACATGGCATGGAGGTGTAATGGCTGCTGATACCTTGGCCAAAGCAGCTTCGCATAACAGAATAAATAAAAATTTCAAACTTTCTTTTTCTTTTTTCTCCTCCCAAATTAAGCATGAACTCCAAAAAGGGGGAAAAAAACAAGTAATTGACACCAACAATATAGGACGCTATACAGATGACGGACTCATGATAATAAATAAATCTACGGGAAGTAAGGTCGATAAAACTAGAAAATTAATTCATAAATTCTTTAAATCTTTTGGTCTTAACGGAGTAATTAACCCTAATATCAAGCAAGTTGACGTCCTAGACATAACAATAGACTTAGTATCGAACACTTTCCAACCTTATAAGAAAAATAATGCTAACCCAATCTATATAAACACCAATTTTAATCAACCACCATCCATTATCAAGCATATATTGAACAGGTTAAGAGGCTCATCCCTTGTTCTCTGTTTAGGATGTGGTTTCCAGCTTTCTCTTTTCCAATCTTCTCACCTTTTTTTTTCAATTGGAATAGATAGATCTATCTATCACCCGGTTCACACTCCACCTACGTCTATTGAACAGGTTAAGAGGCTCATCCCTTGTTCCCTGTTTAGGATGTGGTTTCTGGCTTTCTCTTTTCCAATCTTTTCACTATTACGTAGCCCCTGCACATCAGTGGTGTTACCGCCTTGCTCGGGGTGATACGATTAAAAAAAATATCCTATCATCAGTCGAACGCCGCATTAACGCACACCCCTCAAATAAATAAATATTTGATAAACACAAAGTAATTTACGATAAAATTCTCAAAGACAGCGGATATCAAAATTAACATTGTAGAAAAATTCAAGAGCTAAAAAAAGAAAAAGTAGAAATAGGAAAATCATGTGGTATAAACCTCCTTTTAATCAGTTATCTTTAAACTCGGACATAAATTTCTTAAACTAATAGATAAGCATTTTCCCCAAAATAACCCTCTAAGCAAAATATTCAATAGAAATACAATAAAGCTAAGCTATAGCTGCTCCAACAATCTAGAAAAAATAAATTAAATTACATAACAGTAAAATATTAAAAGTACATAACAAAAATAACTCCAGCACTAATACCATTCTGCCACATAATAACAAACATTGTAACTGTAGAAACCCAAACCAATGCCCCATTCCTAATAAATGTTTAACGAAATCCCTAATATATATGTATTCGATTTCATCCATGGTGAGCCCCAAAGATAAAAAAATGTATATCGGAAACACCATGAACGTATTTAAAAGGCGCTTTTACAATCACCTCTCATCCTTCAATAACAAAGAACAACAAAACATGACGTCTCTTTCCAAACACTTTTGGACGATAAAAAACGAAAATAAAACACCTAAAGTTAAATGGAAAATCCTCAAACAAGCAAGAACAGCTAAATCAATAAAGGAACCATGTTTCCTTTGTCTTGAAGAAAAAATTGAAATCATTAAATACATAAATAGCGACAACCTTTTAAACCAGAGGCATGAAACCACAGTAAACTTCAAACACATTAAAGAACTAACCTTGCAATCATGCTGAAAAATACTGCACAAGCCAAAACTAGGACCCCCCGCTAGAGACAATAACCCTTTATAGTACTAACAACCCTCTTATATCAAATTTTACCTATTACACACCACGAACTATAATTAAATCTAATTTAAAGGTTAAATATACAAAATTAGATTAATTATAAAACTGTGCTTAAATACAAAAATATTCTATAGTTGTACAAATAAAATTTAAAGATAGGTCCAATCCCATCTTTTCCCATCCTTTACACCTCCTTATTCTCCCCCTCTAAAAAAACCAAAGAATAAAGGCTAGCCAAGCAGTCATAAAACACACTTTCATGAATCAACTATATCCCTTACCTACCCCACTTTCTTCAAAATTCTAACGGACAATGTACAAGACTTATTCCCTTATCGCTAACACCCGCCAACATCCCACGCACAACTCCCAAATATAAGAGGTCTTCCATTCCTTTCCACACCACCTGATGAGACATTGGAAGTCCAATGTCAAAACAAAATGTACAATTTGTAGTGGATATATATAAAAAAATTGTCCATGTTCTAAAATATAATTTATAATATATATATATATATATATATATATATATATATATATATATATCTGTGCAAAAGTATTAGGACAATAACTATTTCATCTTTTATGAGACATATCGTATTGGCAGAAAATAAACATTTTAATTAAAGTAATCTTATTTGATTTACTCAAAAAATGCTTTAACAAGAAAAAATACTTGTTACAAAATAAATTTATTATTTAGTATAATAGCTTTTTGCTTTGATCACAGCCTTCATTCCGTCAGGCATTGACATTATAAGATTCTTCAATGTATCTAATGACATCTCCTGCCAAGCAGTTTGTATTTGTTCCCAAAGTGTGTCTTGCAAAATAACATTAGATTTATCAATTTTTTATCCAAAATATCCCATAGATGTTCAATAGAGTAGTTTCAAAATAACTTGTTTAATAGAAAACAGGAAAAATTAAATATAACTTCTTTTTAATATATTTCATTTACACCTAGTTTTAAATAATCAATATTTATTAGCAATTTATCGATATTTGAATTTCAGTGAGAACAGGTGAAGAGGCTCATCCCTTGTTTCCTGTTTAGGATGCGGTTTCCGGTTTTCTCTTTTCACTTTTTTTTTCAATTGGAGTAGATAGACTAAACTATCGCCCGGTTCACATCCACCCACGTCTATTGAACAGGTGAAGAGGCTCATCCCTTGTTTCCTGTTTAGGAAGCGGTTTCCGGTTTTCTCTTTTCCAATCTTTTCACACCTATGTAGCCCCCTACACATCAGTGGCTTTACCGCCTTGCTCGGAGTGATAAAAAAAAGGTTTTTAGGAAACTCACCCCTGTCCTAATACTTTTGCACACTACCGGTAGTATGCAAAAGTGTTGGGACAGGAGTGATTTTAAACTTCATTTTGATGCCTCATAAAAGATAAAATAGTTCTTGTCCTAATACTTTTGCACAGTATTGTATATATATATATATATATAAGTTTCAACTGCTGAAAAGATAAGTCCTGTGAATGGCCAGTGCATGCCCAAAAGTGTTATTTATAGAGCTGGCATCCATTCAGATCATGATATTTCTAAATTTTATTTTCGAGCAACTGCTAATATATGGAAATATCGTTTCAATAACCACATGTTGTCTTTAAACAAAAATAGATACAGTAAAAGCACTGTTTTTCCATATATTATCAGAAATTAAAAACCAAACAACTCAATTATTACCTGGAATATCGTCACAGAAACCAAATCTTATAATGAAGAGAGATGTAACTCATGTCTTTTAAGAAAAAGAACTTATCTTAAATCATATAAATAACACTAATCTACTTAACAAAAAATGAATTAATGACCACATGCTGCCATAGAAAATAATACTTAATACGTCACTCAGTATGCCCCGGGCCTGACAAATTGATGGCGCCACTAATAAAAAAAATCCAAATGATTTTTATGAATTACTAACCTTCAATTGCACGTGACAATATTTGGGTCTAATCGGATTATTAGTTTACAAATTACAGTTATTTGGCGAAGCTACTGTTGCAAATTTTAAAAACAATGGAAGAATCTGAATTTCGTGTGTTGATGATGCATTGCCATTTGATGGGAAAAATACTGTTCAAGGAAAGCAATTCGGACTCACGACGGTTAAAGTGCCATTCGAACTCACAATGGTTAAGAGGTGGTATGCTGAATTTGAACGCGGTCGTACAGACACAAACGATGCCGAACGCTCAGGTCGCTCAAAATTGGCAGTTGTACCGGAAAACACCAAAAACTCCACCAAAGAAATCCACAAACTCTTTTTGACCGAACGTAAACTGAAGTTGCGTGAGATAGCAGAGGTGTTGAACATAGCAGAAGGCAATGTACTCACCATTTTGCATGAACATTTGTCAATGAGAGAGCTGTGTTCCACGTGGGTTCCACGTTTGCTCAGTTTCGAACAAAAACAACAACGCATCGACGATTCAGAGCGTTGTTTGAAACCGTTTCAACGCAACAAAAAGAGTTCTTGCATAAATATGCGTCAATAGCTGAAACATGGATCCACCACTTCACTCAGGAATTCAATCGGCAGTCAGCTGAGTGGACAGCAGCAGGTGAAGGCGACCAAAGACGCAAACATCTGCATGCAAGTTTTTCGCATCTGTATTTTGGGATGTACAATGTATTTTGTTCATCGATTACCTTGAGAAAAGAAGAGCCATTAATTGCGAATATTATCTAGCATTATTGGCGCGTTTGACAGAAGAAATCACCAACAACCGGCCACAAATGAAGAAACAAGTGATCTTTCACTAAGACAACGAAATGTGTCACAAGTCGATCGGAACGATAGCAAAACTACATGAATTGCACTTCGAATTGCTTCCGCAACCAACCTATTCTTTCGATCTGGCTCCCAGCGACGACTGGCTGTTTGCAGACCTCAAAAGAATGCTCCAGGGAAAGAGATTTGGCTCCAATGAAGAAGTGATATCGGAAATTGAGGCGTATATTGAGGCCAAAGACAAATCGTTCTACAAAAAAGTATCGAATTGCTAGAGAAGCGTTAGAATCAGTGTGTCACTCTAGAAGGAGAATATATTGATGAATAGAATCGAATTTTGCCTAAAAGTTGTTGTTTTATTAGTTAGGCCCGGTATTTATTGAGTGATGTGTTACTTAAATTTTTAAATCCCGATTGATAAAGATTCCTCTATACGTTTGTCTCTTTCTTTCTCACTTCCTTGCTACCCCTTTTATTTATTCATTCATTTATTTATTTATTTATTTATTTTACCCAAAAATATCTAAAATGATTTATAAATGGAACTTTGTGTGTGTGTGTGTGTGTGTGTGTGTGTGTGTGTGTCCGTTACGTATATACTCAACGGCTGAACCGATTTTCGTGAAAATTTACACAGCTGTATTATAAGAGTCAGCGAGTGTTCTTAGCCAGGTTCTGTGTTGAGGTACTCCCGTAAAATATCGATAATAGAAAAAATCGGGTTATAGAAGTGGTCGGATTTTTATCAAATTTGATATACTCATAGATAAAGACATAAGAAACGATATTCAGAAGTTTCAAGGCTGCAGTTCTTTTAATAGTGCAGAAAATTGATAATATATATATATATATATATATATATATATATATATATATATATAAAAGGAAAGATGTTTGTGTGTGTGTCTGTTTATCTGCCTGTATGTCTGTATTTGTTCAGCCCTTTTATTTTAGTTTTTTGGTTTTGTTCTCAGTAGGTATAATTGTAATTCTTAGTCTCAGCCATGATACCATTTACTCAGAGGACTTATTTAGCCTTCAAAATTTAGTTTACGAAGAAAAACTTATTTGATATCGCTACCAGAAAATCAAAATTTGGCTTACATCCATTCATTTTTCTTTCATTCTAAGGTTTCTCTTTAACTGGAAACAACTATTGCTTTTTAGTTTTTCGTTCCAACGTTCAAATAGTCTGAGCTTCATGGATTAGTTTTAAAGCTTTCATTACACCCGAGCAACGCCGGGCTATACTGCTAGTATATATATAAAAGGCAAAATGTGTGTGTGTGTGTGTCTGTTTATCTGTTTGTATGTCCTTTATACAAATCCACAATTTTTATCCGGTTCTCACCAAACTTCACACAAATATTCTTTAGACTGAGTTTGAGCTCCAGGACCATGGATTAGTTTTAAAGCTTTCATTACACTCGAGCAACGCCGGGCTATACTGCTAGTATATATATATATATATATATATATATATATATATAACAATGATATCTCATTTTATCAGTTATATTTACCAGCATTACGCAAAGATAAAATCAAATATAAAAAAGTGAATTTATTCAATAAATTCGCCATTGATTTCAACCATCGCCTCCAGACGACTTTGGAATCTCTTCCATCTCTTCTGGATCATCTCCTTGTTTAATTTGATGAAAGTTGCTATAAACATTGTTTTGAGCATCTTTGGAATTACAAGGAGTTTTCTTGGTCTCTCGCTCAATTGCGCCTCACACATAGTAATCAATATGGTTGCTGTCTAGAGATTTAGGTGGCCGGATATAAGTCCTGATGCGGTCACAGAAATCGTAACAGCCATGACTGGTTTCTCCTGCTTGTGCTGCATGATAAAAAAAATTGTTGCCAAACATAATGTTCTCTATCAGCTACCCTCTTGAACCAGGACTGCATTACCTCCCTAAAGCACTTAATGTAGTCCTCTGTGTTGAAGTCCTGTAGATGTATGGAGGGATAACTTCAGCATCACTACAAATCAACCATCCATCCGTGCATGGAATACTGCTGTCATATATGGTCAGGCGCCCCCGCTGTTCATCTCAGTGTTCTTGACAGGCTCCAAAGGAGAATCGGTATTGATAGGTACCGACTTGTCGGCTGGACTCCAGCCACTTTCTCACCGATGGGATGTGGCTTCCCTCTGTCTGTTCCATAAATATTTTCATGGCTTCTGCTCCGACAAACTTAAATCACTGATGCCCCTGCCACATGAGTTTACTCGTGCAACTAGACTGGCAACTGGTTCCCACCCATTTACAGTTAGATCAACCAAATGCAGCCAACAATTCTACTCCTTCACTTCTTTTCTCGCACATTCCGCCTGTGGAACTCTCTTCTATATTCTTGCTTTTCTGACGGCTACAACCTCCAGGAATTTAAATGCAATATCAATATCCACTTGACTCCAGTTTTTTCTACATCACCCTGTATATCTTTGGATTTTTTATATGTTGTAATGTCATGGTCATGCACGTGTTAAAGCATGAAAAAACTGTCTTTTTACAAATAATTTAGAACTTTACTACAGTATTCATAGTTGATTCTATTAATTGACGGCTTAAGTGTCTTAATGTAACACTTTTAAGTGTTACAGCTCATTTCTGACACCTTTAACTGTAAGACGCGAAAGATTTATCTGTGTGTATGAAGAAATTTTATTCAAAATAAGCAAATATTGTGTTTGCAATTTATTTAATCTGACATGTTTAAAAGAAAATTTGCTGCCTAAATGCATAGATAGATAGATAGATAGATAGATAGATAGATGGATATTCTTCATTTGTAAACGAGTTATTACGTGACCTAAGATTCTACCATGTGGTATTGCAATTTGCAATAATTGATTTTACCGTTTATTTTTAAGAACGCTCAGGTAACGGAAATGTTTTTGAAGGCTCACATAACGGGGCTTTTTTGAACATGCAATTTTCAAAATTAGAAGAAATTATGACGTTTTCATCCATGGTTGTATGACCCTATTAAGTATTTTATGGTATGGTTACACTTAGTCATATTTTCTGTTCTTTCATTCAGTAATTCATTTTTGTTTGGAAATAACTCGTTTACAAATGAAGAATAGTCAAAATTTCTGCAGGTATTGAACACTTTTTAATACAACTGTGTACTGGTGTAATTTTATTATAACCAAAAACGAAGTCATTAAATAATCAATATATATATATATATATATTCTGATAACAATAACAATTTAGGTACCTCAAGGTGGTTTAATGGCTAGTAATATATATGTATGCATATATATGTATATGTATATCTCGAAACATAGAAATTTCACAATGTCACAATGTAAAATATATTAATTTTAATTAAAAAACAAATTTAATTATATTATACTCTACAATATTCATTGTATTGAGCACTTTTATTTTAAAAAAATAAATGCCGGAGAACTCAGAATTGTAAAACTGTTGTTTCTCTTCACCTCGATTTATATATATGTTGGAACAACCCTATTCCTTTTTCCTATATATATATATATATATATATATATATATGAATGTATTAAATTCTGATTAAATGAAAAATACTATGAAACAAGTCTATTCAGTTGTCACATTTGCAGCAGGACTACCTCTGCACCTGAAACTGCTGTAGTTTTTCCATCTCCACATCCCCCCATCGTCCACTTAGTTTTTTTTTTCAATCCACTGTCTCATCAGCTCTTATCATCTTATCCTCAGCCTAAAATGTCCTATCTCCATCTGCCACTGAAACAGAATGTTGCAACCTTTGAAAAGGTGAGGGTGACAAATAAGACCGAATGACAGAGAGGGAGGTGTCAAAGAACATTGCATGTACTGCTGCTGCTACTAAATCTACTCTAGCTTGCTTTATTGCTAACAAAACCTGTGCTAGACTCACTAACAATTCTTGTTGTCTCCACTTCCTCCAGTTCTAACCTTGCTCTCCAACAGTCTCCTTTCTCTCCTCTTTAAACATTTTTTTTTTTGCATTTATCCCCCTCTTTATGTCTCTCTTCCTGTTGTCTTTCATGTTTGTCTTCTTTCCTTTTTGTATTTTCTCTGTATTCTTTTCATCTTTCTCTCTCTGTATTCCTTCTTTTTCTTCTTTTTCTCCCTTCTCTTCATATATAATCGTTTGTTTTCTTCTTTAGTTGTCTCTTGTCATCTTTATGTCTTTTTCTCTCTCTTGTTTTCGTTTCGTTTATTATTTTTCTTTTACTTAATTGATTTTGGCTTTTTCTTTTTATGTCTTTTGCTCTATTTTCTTCTTCTTCTTTAGTATTTTCTTGTTCTTTATATATATATATATATATATATATATATATATATATCTTCTTTCTTTCTTCTGTTTGTCTTGTCTTTTTCTCTCTCTTCTCCCTTTTTTATTTTCATGTTCTCTTTATGTCTTTCCCAATGTTTTCCTCCTCTTCCTCCTTCTTCTTCTTCTTGTTTTTCTTCTTCTTCTTCTTCTTCTTACTTCATTCTGTCCTTTTTCCCTCTTCCTCATTTTTTGCATCTTTCATCTGTTTATCACTTCTTGCTCTTTTTTTCCTCTTCTCATGCCTTTGTCTTTGTCATTCTTCTTCTTCTTCTTCTTCTTCTTCTACTTCTTCTTCTGAATCTCCTTCTTCCTGTTCTCAATCTTCTTTTTCTTCTTCTCAATCTCCTTCTTCCTCTTCTCAATCTTCTTCTTCTTTTCTTCTTCTTCTTCTTCTTCTTCTTCTTCTTCCTCTTCACGATTTTCTGCTTCTTCTTTTTTTAGTATTCTTTTTCGTTTTCTCAATCTTCTTCTTCTTATACTTCTTCTTAATTTTCTTCTTCTTTTCAATCTTCTTCTTCTCAATTATTTCTTCTTCTTAATCTTCTTTTACTTCTTCTCAATCTCCTTCTTCCTCTTCTCAATTTTCTTCTTCATCTTCACAATCTCCTTCTTTCTCTTCTTCTTTTTCTTCTTCTTCTTCCTCTCAATCTTTTTCTTCTTTTTTTCTTCTTCTTCTTGTTCTTCTTATTCTGGTTCTTCTTCATCTTTTTCTCAATTCTTTTTCTTTTTCTTCTTCTTTTTTTCTTCTTCTTCTTCTTCTCAATCTCCTTTTTCTTCTTCTCAATCTTCTTTATCTATTGCTTCTTCTTCTTTTTCTTCTTTTTCTCAATCTTATTCTTTTTCTTCATCTTCGTTTTCTTCTTCTTCTTTTTCTCAATTTTCTTCTTCCTTTTCTCAATCTTCTACTGTTTCTTCTTTTTTCTCTTCTTAAGCTTTTCTTCTCCTCAGTCTCCTTCATCTTCTTATCAATCTTTTTCTCAATCCTCTTCTTCTTAATCTTTTTCTTCTTTTGCCTATTTCTTTACAAACTAATTTTATTTCTCCTATATTCAAATTTTTGATATTTTTATTTCATTTTTCATTTGTCTTTTTGAATTTTCCTTAGTGTTTTCTTTCCATCAGCTTGTTTGCAATAGTTGTCAATTGTAGAAGTACAACATAAAAAAAAAATTCATTAAAAAACATTGAAATTTTAGAGCTGCAGATGATAACCACATCAATGATGGTGATATTAGTACCAGTAAATGCTATCGTTCAGGTAGCCGTGACATACTACTATTCAGTCAAAAATGGTAGCATTAGTAATGTATTGATTTGATACTGATCAGAGATCTAGTATCAGTGTTGATTGAATGTGTGATTATAATAATGTTTTGTACAAGGCTAAATTAATGGAGCATTTGATAAGATAAGATTTTTGAAGAGATTGCTATATACAGTTTAAAAAGATGTTTTATGAATATTTGTGCAAATGATGTATGAATTCCAAAGGAAAGATGAGTTGATGCATTAATGAGATAGAGACCAGCTATCCAGGGATAGGTGTGTGTGTGTGTGTGTGTGTGGGAGGGGGTAATAGTAGTCCTCTCAGAATTAATAACAAAAAAAAATAGAAACAGCTATGTTGGTTATAGAGGTGCAAATAGTTTATGCAACAGTACTAATTTTGAAATAGTGTTGCATGTTTTCCGTTTTCTAATAAGTTTGGCCTAAGACCATTGATTTCCGTGTTCAGCTGCTATAATAGATGCATGTTTGTTGCAAAAGATGAGAAAAGATGATTACAGGAGTAGTAGTCATAGTAATTAATATTCTCTTATCAAACAACTAACTATGGGTTTCTTATAACTGGAATATAAGCATCTAGTTGTTTCTTAGAGTTTACCAATATAAGAGCACTAAGCTGATAAACTCCCATTGATGGTATTTCTGAAGAAATTAAGGGGGACTTGTTAGTGCTTATACTTTCTCTAGATAACATACAATAGGTTCTGTTTGTTACGTCTGAAAACTGACTCAGAAAATTGAGTCAGTTATAATATGTATATTTTTTTATAAAAATCTTCAGGGTTAGGCCTTTTGCTAATAAAATGTAGCTCATTATAACCTGCCACACCAGCTTAACCCTCTTAACCCTCATGAGCCTTTCTGTTGTTAAAGATGGTGGCTTGTCATTCCACTGGATAAAAAACAAAATCTGTCAAAGGGCAAACTAACTTTTCAAACAAGCCAATATCTATCATATATATATATATATATATATATATATATATACACACAAATGTACACACATATATACACATATATTGATAAACATATACATACATATATATATATATATATATACACACAAATATACACATAAATATACTCACATATATACACACAAATATACTCATAAATATACTCACATATATGCACACAAATATACTCATAAATATACTCATAGATATACACACATATACTCACATGCGTACATACTCCCATACATAATGTCCTGGGTATGACAATAAACTGCATCTGGCAGTAAGACCTCTGATTGGGAGGTTGTGAGGAGCATGGAACTACCTCATAATTGCTGTTGTTCCCAGGTCCTCCCTGAGTCAGAGTGGTAGCACCTGTTAGGGTCCCAGCTATGGACAAATAGTTAACCTCCAAACTGGGGTCAGAACATTTTGAAAGTATGAAAAGAAACTTTTATGGAATTATATACATAAAAATAGACTTTTATAAAAAAAAATATATACATTTTTGAAAGAAAAATGTTACCATCAATACATTTTTGAAGAAAAAAAAATTATTGTCATAATATATTTCTGAAGGAAAAAATTATCAGCAATAGACTTTGAATACAAAACTAGATAACATTTTCAATTTTCTATAGTAAAAAAAAAATAAAAAATAAAAAAAGTTTTTTCATCAAAATATGACTAAAACATCTTTCTCACAAACATTAAAAAAATTACCTTAAAACCCTACCTTTTTGGCATTAAATAACCCACAGAGATTGATACGCTGTTAAACAAAATTCAAACTCAAACTCGTATACATACACGCATATATATATATACATTACCGCCAAGTAGGTTTTATTATCACTGAGTTGCACCTCTGTCTACGGCAGAGTGTGGCTTAGTTGCATATCTGTCTGTAGACAGATAAACAGTCTTATAAAAATAAAATACTGAGAGGTGGCCAGTCTTAGGAAACAGATGCCTGAGGCTGCACCACCCCATTGCACTAGAGGGGTGGATTAGTTGTTGCCACTCACTGAGGCCAGTGCAACTGACAGTTGCAGGCAATGGGTAATTTTTGGCCCTGGCCTGAGTGTATGCATTTGAGTTCTCCACCATAAACTCAACCTTATGTCTCACCACATCTCAGTGGGGAGGCAAGGTAAATATCACGTGGAAAGCCATGATCACCTACGTCATGAAGGGACAGGGCACACAGAAGAAGAATATCTTATAAATTAAATCAACATCAGCAAAAACATAGGCAGCTGTAAGAGAAATGTAGATGCATAGAATCTGTCAGGATCATGGCTCTCCACAAATTCCTATTTCCTAATGTCTTTTTACTATCACTCCCACTCCCTGTTCTGACAACCATTTATACAAATTTTTAGGTAGGTCACTCAATGTTTGCATCTGTCTCTCTTGACTACAATATGTCCCGTGAGTATTGGATTCTCCAAGCTCCTTTGTTCATTTCATCCCAGAAACTTCAACTGTCTCTTATTGATTCTAAGTATAAGAATCCATTTTGTTTCTATTTTACTTAAAATTTTACTGGAGCCAGCATCATGACAAACTTTACTATTTAAACCACATTTGCTGACCGTTCAAATACAGTCAACATAGGAGCAGTTAGCTGACTTAAAACTACTTCATTACTCACATGGTATTCACAGTATCCTTCTGTATAACCACATCTCTGCTACCTCAATTTTCTTCATCTGTGAGGAAAACTGTTCTGCATTCACTGCCACATAAAAAGATTGATATTATATGCAGTGGTAAAAAGCCCTGATTGTGATATACTCCAACGAAACGGCATAAAAATGAAGGAAAAAGAAGCTGTGAAGAGTCACAATTCCCATGTCTTTAAAGAACATGGCATGTAAAAGGACAAAGGGAGTTGGGAAGAGTCATAATTTCATAGGGACATGGAATATAAAAGCAGAAAGAAATGGAAGTTGTGAAGAGCCATCTCTTAATGCCTTTAAAAAACATAGCATGCAAAAGAAGGACAATGAATTCGATGATTCTATTTCTTTAAAGGAGTGGAGTGGGAATGTAAAAGAAAAAGAACAACAAGAATTTGTGGAGAGCCGTGATTTCATTTCGTTAAAGGACATAGAATTATAGGATACAAATCCGATATCATCCAACAGTTAACTAAAACACAAAAGGCAAAATTGCACACGTGCAAAAGTAGATCAACTCGACTAAAAACATTTTGGAAAAACAAAGACCAAGGCAAATATTTATAAGTCAGTGTTAAAGGCAAAATTCTGGATAATAATTCTATGTCCTTTAATGAAATGAAATCACGGCTCTCCACAAATTCTTGTTGTTCTTCTTCAAATATTTTTTCATACCTAAAGAAGAAAATGCCTGCTGGAGCCAGCATCATGACAAACTTTACAATTTAAACCACATTTGCTGACCGTTCAAATACAGTCAACATAGGAGCAGTTAGCTGACGGACTTTGTGGCAATGTAACAAAAGAAATTACTAGAAGCCAACCCGTACGGTATGTCACAGATTCATTCAACCTTTTTTTCTAATTTTCCTTTTCTTAATTTTTACTCCAAAGAAAACAACAACAACAACAACAACAATGACAACAGGACACTCTAAGTATAATTTCTTTATTTGTTTCATCTTCTTTCTTAACCTGACGCCAACCTAACAGAAAAAGGGAAAGGAACATAAGACTTCACATTCTACCACTATCAATATACACCAGGAACATTTAGCTACTTACGGCTATCAAACCATGAACTCCAAACTTCTGTGGACATTAAAAATACTTACATTTCTCTTTGAACAATTTTAACGACAAAACTACATGAATTTTCTCAATGAACATTTTTCTTCTCCCAAATGTGTTGTCATGTTCAGTTAACGAAATTTCACTTATATTTTTCTTCTTACAATTTTGTTATTCTGTTAATAAAATTTAATTTTAATGTACAAATGAAATATTTTATCCTTCCACATTTCAACATCCAACCTTCAATCTTCTAATATTTAAATTGTGGGGACTTTGGACGTGTTTGGCACAAGGCCAATTTATCAAGCATCACTGAGGTCCCTACAGAATATAAATGAAAGAGAATTAAAAGGAAGTTGTGGAGAATTAAGATCTTCATGCATTTAATGAACATAGCACTTAAAAAAAAGACAGTGGGAATTGTGCAGAGCTATGATTTTATTTTCTGAATGGACACAGAATATAAAAGAAAAATGAGAAAGAAATGGAAGCTGTGGAGAACCATGATTGTCCATACCTTGAAAACAAATGAAATGTAAAAGAAGAAAAAAGTTAATGCTACAGGCAAGTGAGCTTTATTAGCAAAATAAAGATGAAATTGTTAAATGCCTTCAAAAGTTGATTTTTCAAAATTGAGGTAGGCTTCTTTTAAATTAAAAACTTTTTGACATTATAGTCAGTCAGTTAAGTGCCATACATGATACATGCTTTGGGTGATCATGTCTCAGAAGAGACATGACTGACTGGGCAGAAGGTTTTTTTTTACAGTAGGTTGCCATCACTTTCTGCAGTAGACTGGTTGCCAATTAAGGCTGTAGAACCCAATCTGTTCCGCTATTTCACCCATAGCTGCAGGAAGAAGTGATGGATTCATACCTTTCATAAATATATTTGCACATAATTTGATCTTGGCTCTCCAGTTTCTCATTCCAAACCAATATCCACTGCAGCACAGCAAACATCCTATGATTATATTATATTATATTAAGGAGCAATAATATATATATATATATTTTTTTTTTGGTTATTTCAAAGTAAATATTACATATATATTACAATTTTCAAGAATTTAAATGTTAAGTCAATAGTAATCTTCTATCTCACTAACCTGCATCCTCTCTCTCTCATGCTCCTTTCTCTGTTCACTCTGCTCTCATCAATATTCTCATCGTTCTTTTACCCACTTCCTGACACCCCCTACAACTTGTCACTCTTTCTGATAGCTTTCCTTCTATGCAACCCCCTGCAAAACAGTGACAGTAAAATTCCTAGCTTGGGGCAATATGATTATATAAAAAAAGTCATCTCCTATCTCAATAACCTGCATCCTCTCTCTCATGCTCCTTTCGCCGTCCACTCCACTCTCATCAGTATTCTCATCCTTCTCTTACCCACTTCCTGACACCCCCTATAACCTGTCACTTTTTCTCATAACTTTCCTCCTATGTAACCCCCTGCAATACAGTGGCAGTAAAATGCCTTGCTTGGTGCGATATGATTATAAACAAAAAAATCTAACAGCCGCAAATAAATATTTTCAAATAATTTATGTGGACATAAAGTGGGGGATTAATTCTGCATTACAATCAATATATAAATTGAACCCTCACTTTATGTTCACATTCATCCTTCTCTTACCCACTTCCTGACACCTCCTATAACCTGTCACTTTTTCTCATAACTTTCCTCCTATGTAACCCCCTGCAAAACAGTGGCAGTAAAATGCCTTGCTTGGGGTGATATGATTATATATAAAAAAAGTCATCTCCTATCTCACTAACTTGCATCCACTCTCTCATGCTCCTTTCTCCTTCCACTTAACTCTCATCAGTATTCTCATCTTTCTCTTACCCTCTTCCTGACACCCCCTACAACGTGTCGCTCTTTCTCATAACTTTCCTCCGATGTAACCCCCTGCAATACAGTGGCAGTAAAATGCCTTGCTTGGTGCGATATGATTATAAACAAAAAAATCTAACAGCTGCAAATAAATATTTTCAAATAATTTATGTGGACATAAAGTGGGGGATTAATTCTGCATTACAATCAATATATAAATTGAACCCTCACTTTATGTTCACATTCATCCTTCTCTTACCCACTTCCTAACACCCCCTATAACCTATCACTCTTTCTCATAATATTTCTCCTATGTAACCCCCTGCAAAACAGTGGCAGTAAAATGCCTAGCTTGGGGCAATATGACTATAAAAAAATGATGTATGTGTTGAGAGAATTAGCATTATGCTGGCAGAAAGTTTATTGCTGATAGCCATTCAATCCCAGAGGTTAACCTGACATCTTGCTGATGACAGCATAAGCCACACCGTTATAGAAAGCAAAAAAGAGTAAGTGAAAAAAGCTGTCTAAATCCTGGCAAAAGTCTGCATAAGACAGCCTGGTAAAGAATTCTAAAGAATTTGGATACTAATTGTTAGTCTAAGGAAATGAGTAAGAGGTGGAATATCCCATTGGAGGATATAGAAAATGACAGAATCTGCCAACATGACTCTAAGAAAAGCCTGCATGAGACAACTTGCTAAAGAATTCTGCAGAATTTCAGTACCAGTGCTTAGAGAAGGAAAAAAGAGTATGGGTCCGAATAATAGGTATGAAATCTCAATAGAGGATATAGAAAATATAGGAATCATTTTTTTAATAAAAATAAAGCCACTAAAATGCAAGGCATTATTGAGAATAAAAGAAACAGGGTAAAAAATTTATGGAGCAGAAAGGAAAGTAGAGTTTGAATTTGAGTTTGAGTTTTGTTTAATGGCATATCAACACCTCTGTGGGTTATTTAATGCCAAAAAGGGAGTGTTTTAAAGTATTTTTTTAATGTTCGGTTATAGTAAAAGGTTGATTTAATTAGATTTTGATGAAACTTTTTTTTTATTTTAGAAAGTGAAAACATCTTCTAATTTTGTATTCAAAAATGTATTGTTGGTAATAATGTTTTTCCTTCAAAAATGTGTCATGATAATATTTTTATTTAAAAATATATTGTTGGTAATATTTTTCATTCAAAAATTTATCTTTTTCAATAAAAGTCTATTTTTATACTTTCATAGTGTTTTGACCCCAGTTTGGAGGGTTAACTATTTACCCACAGCTGGGACCCTAACAGGTGCTACCACTCCAGTCAAGGGTGGATCTGGGAACAAAAGCAATGAAGAGCTGGTTCCATGCTCTTCACATCCTCCAAATCAAAGGCCTTGCTGCCGGATGCAGTTTAAGGTCATACCCAGGACCGAAAGAACAGTAGAATTTAAGATTCAAAGAGACAGAAAATTATGAACGATGTAGCCTTTAAATTTTAGAGGATCTTACTTGACAGGAAAGCAAGAAGCCAAAAGAAATTGTTACAAGTGTGAAGTGCAATAATCTATTAGCATAGAACTTGGTTATATATAGCAATTTCAATAGTAAGATAAGGAGACCAAACTGCCAATCTAGTACTGCACTTCAATTTGTGAAAGTAAAACTCATCATAGCAAATATCACATGGAAGCTATATTACAGGAAAAAAATGACTGAAGCTGAGATACCAAGTTAGGACATGGGGGAAAGAGACTTTACTCATGAATAGACCAACCAGAGGTTGGGAAAGAAGTTTGATTGTGGGTCCGTAGATAATGTTTTGCGACTTTTACTATCTTATCAACATTTACTTTGTGGCAATGTGTGAAAAGAAATTACAAGAAGCCGACCCGTAGGACATGTCACCGATTCATTCAACCTTTTTTCCAATTTTTCTTTTCTTCATTTTTGCTCTAAAGAAAACAACAACAACAACAACGACAACAGGACACTAATTATAATTTCTTTATTTGCTTCACTTTCTTTCTCACCCTGACACCAACTTACCAAAAAAGGGAAAGGAACATAAGACTTTACATTCTGCCACTATCAATATACACCAGGAATATTTAGCTACTTATGACTATCAAACCATGAACTCTTAACTTCTATCGACATTTTAAATACTTACATTTCTCTTTGAACAATTTTTAACGACAAAACTATATGCATTTTCTCAATGAACATTTTTCTTCACACAAATATGTTATAGTGTTCAGTTAACGAAATTTCACTTATATTTTTCTTCATACAATTTTCACATTTACTTTCAACATTTCAAATTTTATTTATGTACATTACAACTTAAACTAAGCAGAACTAACTATTAAAGGGAATGTTCTAAGTGTAGCTCAGGTGTGGCACAGAGCTGAAAATACAGAGCACCCAGTGAGGATCAAACTTATTGTTCAGTAATAAATTAGCTTGCTAACCATTACACCAAACTAAGGTGCCTTGAACTGATTCTTCTTCTTCTTCTTCTTCTTCTTCTTCTTCTTCTTCTCTGTGACTTGTCAAATCAAGACAGAGGTGATCATGGCCTTCCACGTCTCCCTATACCTGGCGGCTCTTAGCATGCTTTCTCCTGATACACCTCGCAACCTCTGTTCTGTCATCCACCTGCTCAAGCCCATAAATCTAGAATATAAATGTATAGAACCTTGCATGGCCACAAAATGAGTGATCAGTTTATATATTGTTTGTAATATAGAATTGATCCCTCATTTTATACCCACATTATAATTTCTTATAAACAGTTGGCATATATATTCTTCATTGTGCCTTGTCCTTTCAGGACGTAGGCGATCATAACCTTCCACATCTCCCTATACTTGATGGCTCTTAGCACGCTTTATTCTGTAACATCTCACAACCCTCGTTTCATCATCCACCTGCTCAGGCCCTTCAAATATGTTATCCGCTGCTTTCCTCTGTCTCCTTTTCCCTCTATCTGACCTGTTAGTATCAGGTTCTCCAAGCCCTCCTTCCTCACTGCATGTCCCAGGAACTTTAGTTATCTCTTCCTGATGCTCAATATTATTTTCCTTTTCATTTCCATTCTTTCCAACACTTCATCATTGCTCACATGTTTGGTCCATGATATTCACAGCATTCTTCTGTAGAACAACATTTCAGTTGCTTCAAGTTTTTCCTTCATCTTTGATGATAGTGTCCCACATTTACTGCCATAGTGAAGAAGTGACATCCCATAGCAATCTAGTACTCTCTTCTTTGTTTCTAGTGAAATTGTCCTGTGTCTTAATACGCTACTCAGCTTCTCGAATGCACCCTTCGCGATGCCAATTTGTTTTCAGATATCTATGTTGCACTTTCCATCTTCTGTTAGAAAACTGACTATTAAAAAATGAAATATTTACATGGAGTTGACATCATAGTTTGTTTTTTTTTTTGAGGAGGATTTAAATCCATCAATTTCTTTTGCTCATATTAAGTTTCAAGAAAATATTATATAAAATTCGCTATTTTTTTATACATAATGTTACTACTTAACACTTGTAATTGTTTTGGCATTCACTCTGGTCGGGTTGAGCTAGCTTCCTTCCGAGTGTGAACCACATCTCAAACCATCACTGCCCATCACTTTGTTGATCCTGAGCCATGAGCCAGCTCACATGAATTGACGAGCCAATCACAGTTCTGTTGTTGAAGACCAACTACTTGTGGGCTCAATAATGCTGCTAGATCATCCTTGATAGTTGTTGCCCATGTCTTCAGCTGCCCATCAACACGTTTGTGCCAGCCAGGTAGAAAAGAGAGGAGAAGGACATTGCAGGTGAGCTCTACCTCCGAATGTCTAGCTGTGTGCTTGAAACATTGCAGGCAACATTGAAGAAGTACAGCCTGCAGAGGTCAGAGATTCAGGTGGCGTCATAGAGTTGCCGGTGGCACTTGATCGACATGGTGACAACGTAAAATGCAGCGAAGGCAATCATTGTCTAAGACTTCAATCTTTCGCAGGTCAACCACCCTCAGTGGCAACATTTCACAACCAAAGAGAAGGATCATCCAAATGATAGCCTGATAGATGCACCCTTTGGCAGCCATAGTGACTGAGTTCATATTCCAGTTGAATTCCTTGCAGTCAAGTATGTGAAAATAACTTTGGGAAATGTATTAATCCATGTCTTCCCTCCAGTTATGGGTTAAATAACAGGATACATTGTGTTCTATAGTCTTGGCCGACAGCCAGTCTACCACAGAAAGTAATGGCAACCTACTGCAAAATAATCTTCTGCCCAGTCAGTCATGCTTCTTTTGAGACATGACCGCCCAAGTGTGTATCACGTATGACCCCTGACTGACTGGGATGTGCATTGTGGTGCAGTGGATATCGACTTGGAATGACAAATTGGGAAGCTGAGTTTGAATTCCACTTAAATTCCTCATATTCACGTATACGCAAATACCCTTGGGAAAGGTATTAATCCATTTCTTCCCTCCAGTAATGGGTTAAATAATAGAATAGATTGGGTTCTATAGCCTTGGCTGGCAACCAATGTTCTGCTGGAAGTAATGGCAACCTACTGTGGGATAATATTCTGCCCATTCAGTCTCTTGAGACATGATCACCCAAAGTGTATATCACATATGGCATTTAACTGACTGACTGAAAAGAAAGTAATTTCCCTTCAAGATAAAAGTCTGCAAATGATACAAGAACTATATAGAATGTGTTTACTAATATTAGACATGGAAATAGTTAAAGTTCAGGTAACAAGTATTTTTGATTTGCTTTTCATGGGTTGTCTTTACAGCACCAATAAGCAAGTTCACTGTCAACCAGACAAAGACCATAAATTGTCAAAATGGACATCCTGGTATAAAAAGGACCCTATACTTTGTGAGATGGATTGATCTCATGCTGTCAAAAGCCGTGGCCAGAACAGTAGTTAAGGAATGTGGAGAATGAATACGGCTCAATAGGACCCATCACTTGGTCAATGGCCATGGGGAAAACTGGATGTGGATTTTTATAGCCGCACAAACGGGTAGATTGGGAAAACATATTTTACCCAACTCAGTGATATGAACTTTGCCTAGCTTCTTAATGACATTTTTTTCAAAGAAGTATGTCAAACCCCCCAAATTTCCTATCAACAACCAAAACATTGATTTTAACTGGGTCTCACAAGAAACTCCATAGTTTCTCTCCATTCAACCAGAGGCTGGCCAGTTTTATCGCAAGTGAATTCAGGTATCAACCTTATGTTGAACTGTTTGTCTGCCATTTAACAGAACAGTAAGAGGAAAGATTTACACTGAAATAGTTTGAAGCAAATACCCTTGGGAAAAATATTAATCCATCTTCTCTCCAGTCATGGGTTAAATAACAGGACAGATTAGGTTCTATAGTCTTGGCTGGCAATGAGTCTACCACAGAAAGTAATGGCAACCTAATGCAGAATAATCTTTTGCCCAGTCAGTCATGTCTTTTTTGAGACATGATCACCCAAGCATGTATCACATATGAGACTTAACTGACTGACTGAATCAGAAAAATTTATTCTTTCTCCCCAATCCTTTTGCAGACCACACAAAGTGTATGAAACTGATTTGGGTGTAATGGGTTTTTCTCCTTGTTAGCCACCCAAATTTGTGAAGTTCAAATAATGGGTATAGAGATGCAAGGAAGAATATCATTGACTTTATCCCGTATCTAAGAAATTAATTTTTTCATTGCTTATCACTTCCTTTATGTTGATGATATCGATGACTAATTAGACCAATTCTTGCATGAAGAGTCAATGACTGCATGATAATGTCGGTGTAAGATGATGTTGATTTTCCCAAGTCTTTCTCTCTGTCATTTGGCTTCTTCCATTTTTCTTCTGAAGACTTCAACTTTTTCATTCCAATGGTGATGTAACACTGTAAGGTCTCAGGCTGTTCCCAATAATTTATACAACATATGAAGGAAACTTTATACACTCCTGATCAAAAATTTAAGACCACTTAAAAATCTTTAAAAAGAAATTTTTTTTTACAGATAGATTTTAAACTCCTCCCAATACTACAATCTGAAAGGTTATGGAAACAAAAAGCTACATTCCAAACATTTTATTTAGAAATTTACATTTTTATAAAATGAGGTGATTTACACATGATCAAAATTATAAGACCAGTGGTATAAATTGTTAGATCTATGGTAATTCCAATGTTTTTAGTTCAGTTAGAGATTAGCAATCACTGCGTAAAGGTGTTACTATGCCTAATGCAAGCAAACTTACCAAAGTTGAGCATTCTCATATTCTAGAATTCCATAAGCAAGGTTTGTCACAGCGGGTGATCGCAGCTAGGGTAAATCACAGTAAAACTGTGATTTGCAACTTTCTAAAGAACAGTGAGAATTATGGAAAAGCAAAATCCTCTGATAGGCCCCAAACAATTTCTCCTGCATTGAGTTAGAGAATAAGACGGGTTGTTATGAAAGAGGGGGGACTTTCTTCTAGTCAAATTAAGGCAGTCACAGATGCTGATTACAGTCCCGTAACCATCAGACAACACTTATGACAAAAAGGCATGGTAAATAAAAAGCATAAACAAATTCCTTGGCTGCTTCCACATCACAAGGTGGACCACTTCAAAGTTTGGTTGTGAATACCAAACACGGGACGTTGAGACGTGGAAGAAAGTCCTGTTTTCTGATGAGAAAAAATTCAATCTAGATGGTCCTGATGGCTTCCAACAATATTGGCATAACAAAAACATGCCTCCTGAAATTTTCTCCACATGTCATTGTGGTAGAGGGTCCCTAATGGTATAGGGTGCCTTTTCTTACAGAGGGACGATGGAGCTCCAAGGTGGTGCAGGGTTGTCAAGCAGCGGCTGGTTATGTTATATTGATGATGGAGGGCCATCGTTTGTGTGTGGATGAATGGCTATTCCAACAGAATAATGCTGCAATCCATGCTGCAAGACAGACCTTGACCTTTCTACAAGAAAATGGGGTCCATCTCTTGGGACATCCTGCATGCTCACTAGACTTAAACCCAATTGAAAATGTTTGAGGATGGATGACAAAAGATGTTTATCGAAATGGCAAACAATATTCAACAAAAATGAACTTCGTGAAGCCATCTTCAAAAGCTGGAGCAACATCCCCCGCACCTTAATGGAAACGTTTATTTCTAGCATGCCCGACAGAATTTTTGAAGTCATCAAAAGCAGTGGAGGTAGAACTCATTATGAAATTTGGTTGTTGAATGTTTTCATACACTTTTCAGACACTTTTTGTACAATTTCGTAGAATTTTTGTCTCTGGTCTCATAATTTTGATCATGTGTAAATCACCTCATTTTATAAAAATGTAAATTTCTAAATAAAATGTTTGGAATATAGCTTTTTGTTTCCATAACCTTTTAGATTGTTGTATTGGTAACCTTAAGTGGGAGGAGTTTAAAATCTATCCGTAAAAAAATATTTCTTTTTAAAGATTTTTAAGTGGTCTTAAAATTTTGATCAGGAGAGTGTTTGTTTTCTTACAAAAGTCTTCTTATTAAACTCCACCATAGAATTCTACAGGATTTGGATACCAGTGTTCATTCAAAGGAATAAATGTGGTTCTTTTAAATAGAAAGAAATGTCACTGAATTTGTAGTGGTAACATTAGCTGTTTCTTCATAAGAAAAATTTCAGAATTTAACTGACTGAGCAGCCAGTATGACTTGCAATTGAAATTTATAAAATCTTTTCTTCAAACAATGTTATTGGAAAACTGGTCTCTCAAGTCCAGTAGCTTCTATTGCTTTTTTCAGTACTGACAAGGATTTCTTCCCTTGCTTTTAAATTTGATGCAATGTACAGTGTCAACATCTTGATTATATCATTATTTTCTCTTCGAGTTATATGAGATATCCATTTTGGTTGTTTCTGCTGTAGATAGTCCTTAAATAATGAGGTTCCTGTTACTTGGCATAGTTCCTGTTAATTGGCACAGTTCCTGTTACTTGGCACAGTTCCTTGTTTGTGATTCTGTGGGGCTGGTCCAAAAGTTTGTAAGAAGTGCGATTCACCCCAAGACCCAAAAGCTTAACTCACTCAAAGCTGTTTTTAGGCATTGATCTTCTTGGTTACAGTGATTTGCAAAAGTCTACACCCACCTTTGAAAATTTATATATTTTGTATAATTTAATAGGGAACAACACATTTTTTCAATTCTAATGATTTTTAAATAATAAGCAGATCATTCACAGTTTTCTTTGATATAAGAATTACATTCTAAAGATTTTGCACTGATTTTTAAAAACATAATTTGGTAAAATGTTTTTGCAAAAGTCTACACCTCCCAAGATATTATACTGTGTTATCACGTAATTTATCATTGATGTATACAATCCAGAACAATCAAAAGTGACATGTATGTTCTACCATAACAAACAAACTTGAACAGTCTATTATGTTGCTGTATAAGGTGATTTTGTGGTGATACTGAGCAAAGCAAGGGACCAGATGTTTGCCCTCAGAGATCCAGAAAGCAGATGACCAAAACAGGTCTTTGCACACCCGGCTCCACGCATATGTTCTGGCAGAAAACCGAAAATTAATAAATATTAAATTCCTGCTCGTGAGTCTATGTGAATTTTATTTATCATCCAATGGGAAGCCCAGAATTAAATGCGGGTGTGAATTCCCAAATGACCTGCTGGGACCCACAAAAACGAAATAAAAAGCCGACACAGAAAGCATCGCCAGTTGAGAAAGTACGAGCATAATTAGCACGTCCCTTGACCTCATCAAGCAATCCACTATGCTCACCTTGCCTTTCCCTCTCACCTTCTTCTTCGCTGTCCCCTGAGCTACTTACCCGATCTACAGAGCAGAGACATCAAAGACATTCCTAACTGACAAATGCTCCCACATACATACACACAAACACTTTTTTCAGCATTTACTACTATAAACATTTTAACATCCTTTGAACCCATCCTAAAGACATTACTCTATTTGTAAAAAAACCTTAATTGATATCTGTATATATAAAATGTTGTTTCTATACTCAATTTGATTTTCTTGTTTATACCCACCTTATAGTGGGCTATCTACTAATGAGGCCAAATTCAGTTAATCTGTTTCAATACACAACTATGTTTCACAAGATCAGATAACCCACAATAATGTAACTGACTATAAAATTATCCACCACATTGTTTCTTGGTATGTTGGTCCTTGGACTCTGACTGTAAACAAAAGGTGTCCAACTCAGAAAAGAAAATGGGCAAACCTCTATCTCAGAAAAACCTTATTATTCAAAAGTACAATGAAAATAATGGCTATAAAAAGATTGCAAAAACTTCAGAATTGCCCCTAAGCAGTGTTAAAACTGTTAAAAAATGGTCAGTGCACAAAACCACTGCTACCCTACCAAGATCTGGGAGACTGAGCAAACTTACCAGAAAAGCAAAATCAAAACTGGTCTGGGATGCAACCTCCAACCCTAGTGCAACACTGAAAAACTTGAAAGCTTCAATTTCCAGTACTGGGACAGATTTCCATGCATCTACAATTTCCAGAGTATTGCATTGGTCTGGCCTGCAAGGGATGATAGCTAGAAAAAAACGCCTTCTGAAGACTACGCGCAAGCAAGCTAGGCTAAAATTTGCCAACAGTCACATCAATGATTTCATGACCATGTGGCAATAGATTTTGTGGTCAGATGAGACCAAAATTAAATTATTTGGTAAAAATATGAAATACAAAGCTCACCAACCTCATTACACTCTTCCCACTGTTAAGTATGGTGGTGGCTCAATCACACTTTGAGGCTGTTTTTCAGCTGCAGGGGCTGGAGAGCTGGTTACCATCTAAGGTGTCATGGACAGGGTCAATTACCAAAAAATATTGGAGGCAAACCTGCTAAAGTTGGCCAGAGCTCTGCGCTTGGCTTGCAATTTCAAGTTTCAACAAGATAGAGGCTCTAAGCATGTGTCAAAAAGCACTAAAGCTTGCTTTGCTAGCAAGAAAATCACAGTTTTGGAGTGGCCCAGCCAGTCTCCAGACCTCAATCCTATAGAAAATCTATGGCAAGATCTAAAGTTGGCTTTGCATCAATGTTCCCCATCCAATCTGACAAAGCTCGAGAAGTTCTGCCATGAAGAATGGCAAAAACTGTCAGCAGGCCACTGCAGCAATCTCGTGGAAGGCTAACCAAGGTATCTGCAGGCCGTAATTGATGCAGTAGAATCATCCACAAAGTATTAGCTGAAGACATTTCAAAGGGGTGTAGACTTTTGCAAAGACATTTTTCAAAATTATTTTGGTTTGAGAATCAGTTTTAAATTTTTCAAATGTATTTTGTGTATTAAATATAAATGTGATAGATCTGTTTACCAAAATAAATTATTGGAGTTTAAAATATTAATTCTTCCTATCAAAATAAACAAAATACATCCAGTTTTCAAGGGGGTGTAGACTTGTGCAATGCACTGTATATATATGAGACAGTTTTTGTGTGTGTGTGTGTGTGTGTGTGTGTGTGTGTGTGTGTGTGCTGTTTCACTAGAAGTAAATGTTTGGTACTCATTGGCTGAGCAGCCAGTTTTTCTTTCAGATGAAATTTATAAAATCTTTCTTTTAAAACAATTTTTTTCAGGAAAACAGATTTCTCAAGTACAGAAGCTGTTACCATTCTTTCCAGTATTGATGGGGGTTTCCTTCCTAACCTTTTGTATGATATAGTGAGGATTGTCAACATCTTGATTATGTTACTATTTTCTCTTCAATTTACTTTTGCTGTCCATTTTGGATGTTGCAACTGTTGTTAGATCTCATGTGACGTGATCTCTTTTATTTAGTACAGTTTCTTGTTTTTGAATCTATAGCAATAGTAGAACACAGAAAGTGAGGGAAGCAGTTTATTTTTTTTATAATTGTGTTGCCCCAAGCAAGGCAGTCTACTGGCAACTGGTGCGCAGGGGTTACATAGGAGGAAAGTTAAGAAAAAGAGTGACAGGTTATAGGGGGTGTCAGGAAGTGGGTAAGAGAAGGATGTGAATACTGACTATCTATCTATCTATATATCTATCTTGGTTTTTCCATATCTATCTATCTATCTATCTATCTATCTATCTATCTATCTATCGTGGTCATTTCATATCTATCTATCAATCTATCGATCTATCTATCTTGGTTTTTCCATATCTATTTATATATCTATCTATCTTGGTAATTCCATATCTATCTATCTATTTATCTATCTTGGTCATTTCATATCTATATATCTATCTTGGTCATTTCATACCTTTCTATCTATCTTAAACTTTCCATATCTATCTCTTGTTTTTTTTTTCTAATCTTATCGACCCAAGCAAGGTATTTTACTGCCGCTAGTGCTCAGATGGTTACAAAGGAGGAAAGTTATGAGAAAGAGTGACAGGTTATAGGAGGTGTCAGGAAGTGGGTAAGAGAAGTTGGAGAATAGTATCTATCTATCTATCTATCTATCTATCTATCTATCTTAGTTTTTCCATATCTATCTATCTTTCTCAGTCATTTCATATCTATCTTTCTATCTATCTATTTTGGACTTTTCATATCTATCTATCTTTTTTTTATAATCATATCGCCCCAAACAATGCAGTTTACTGCTACTCGTGCTCAGGGGATTGCATAGGAGGAAAGTTAAGAAAAAGAGTGACAGGTTATATGGGATGTCAGGAAGTGGGTAAGGCAAAGATGAGAATACTATCTATCCATCTATCTTGGTTTTTCCATATCTATCTATCTATCTCGGTCATATCTACCTATCTATCTATCTTGGTCAATTCATATCTATCTATCTATTCATCTATGTATATATCTATCTATCTTAGTCATTTCATATCTACCTATCTATCTATCTATATCGGACATTTCATATCTACCTTTTTTTTTATAATCATATCACCCCAAGCAAGGCATTTTACTGCCAGTGTTTTGAAGGGGGTTACATAGGAGGAAAGTTAAGAGAAAGAGTGACTGGTTATAAGGGGTGTCAGGAAGTGGGTAAGAGAAGGATGAGAATACTGATGAGAGTGGAGTGAATGGAGAAAGGAACATGATAGAGAAAATGCAAGTTAGTGAGATAGGAGATGACTATTGATTTTACATTTAAATTCTTGAAGATTGTAACTGTCGAGAAAGCAAGTAAACGGAAGGGAATTCCACAGGTGGGAAGTGCAAGAAAAGAAGCTGCTGGAGTAGAATTTGTGTTTACATTTTATTGGTTTCACAGTAAAAGGGTGGGACCTAGTTGCTAATCTTGTGGCTCAAGTAAATTTATTCATAGGTGGCACCAGATGTTTGGTAAAAGTCTGCATATGATATTTTTACAGAATGTTTGCACCAATATAGGAACCCTTCATCTGTAGAATTTAGGAAATTAAAGTGGTTGAAATAAAAGATCAAAAATTGTACTAAAGGATACAAAAAGTAAAAAAATATTTGCATGGACTTGGCAAAAATCTTCTAACCCACTAAATAATTCTATAGCACATTGGCCTTGTGGTGATACCGACCGAACAAAAGCGATGAACCGGATGTGTGCTCTCTCATAACTAAAAAGCAAATGAATAAAAATCGTCATGCGCATCAGAGTTCGCTCAGATGTACCGGTTGAAAAATAAAAATTAATCAAAGATCAAATTACCGATTTTATTTATCAGCCAATGGGAAGCCCGAAATCAAATACAAGGATAAAATTCGAAACTAGCTGTGCTTGATCCAAAAATACCGATATATAAAGTAAAGACATAGACGCTTCGTCAGACAGGCACAGACAGAGGAGAAGAGTGTAATTAATTTCTTCCTTGACATATGTCAAGTGGCTACTATGTTTGTCTCCTTCTTCCTGCCCTGTTCTCAATGTACTAACTTACCTTTTCTAAGACATTCCACAAACCAACTTGCTGACCTACTGACCTTAGAAACGACAACTTGATGAACACTAATCAGCTTTTTACCTTTCAGCGTTATATCTTCCTTGAACATTCTTTTATCTCCTTCAGCTCATTATTATCCGCCATAAACTCTTTCTAACTTCCTTGGACCTTTATTCCAAGTATTGTTTTAATTGTAAAACATTAATTGAAATGTATATATGTATAAATGTTATTTTACACTCAAAATTGCCTTTCTTGAAGTTATAATCTTTTATGAATTATAGTGGGCTATCTTCACACAAGGCCAAATTCCGTTAACCTACTACGGAATCCCCTCACTACAAATGAAATAAGAGAAGAGATACCCGCTATAGTATCAATTCCTTGTCATCTAAAATTTGATGCAGGAGCACCTTGGTGTGGTGTAATGGTTAGCAAGCCTGTCTTGCTAGAACTTATTACAACTGTGTAGTGAGTTTTATCCTCTCTGGTACCCCATACTTTCATCTTTGTGCCACATCTAAGCAGCGATTAGAAAATCATTAAAATTTGACTGCAGTGACAGCTACAAAAGAAAAACTGGTTTTATCAATGTCAAACAACGATTCCGTGGAGATTCTTGCAAACACTTTTTCCTTTTGCAGATAAAAACCATGAATGGAATACTGTTGTCATATCTGGTCAGGCACCCCTGCTGTTCATCTCAGTGTTCTCGACAGGCTCCAAAGGAGAATCTGTAATGTGATTGGTCCCGACTTAGCAGTTCAACTTCAGCCACTTTCTCATCAGTAGAATGTGGTTCCCTGTGTCTCTTCTACAAATATTTTCATAGGTTCTGCTCTGATGAACTTAGCTCACTGGTGCCCTCGCTGTTCATGTCCGTGTTCTTGACAGGCTCCAAAGGAGAATCAGTAATGTGATAGGTACTGACTTGGCGGCTAAACTACAGCCACTTTCCTACCGACGAGAAGTGGCTTCCGTTTGTCTGTTCTATAAATACTTACATGGCTTCTGCTCCAATGAACTTAAGTCACTGGTGCCTCTGCAACAGGTGTTTACTCGTGCAACCAGACTGGCAACTGGGTCTCATTCAATCACAGTTAGATCACCCAAATGCAGAGGACAATTCTAATCCTGCAGCTTTTTTTCTCATACTTCCCGCCTGTGGAACTTGCTTCCTTATTCTTGCTTTCCTGATGGCTACAACCTCCAGGAATTTAAATGCAAGGTCAATACTCATCCCTTAACCACTTGACCCTAGTTCTTTCCACACCGCCCGATAGATCCTTTCCTTTCTCTCCACCTTTGCAACTGTCATCACACCTGTATTCCCATCCTTCTCTTGATCCTTTCTAACTGGTTCATCCTTCTTTTCACTCTCCTCTAATCCTTTTACTCTTATGTAGCCCCTTGCACATCAGTGGTGTTACCGCCTTGCTCAGGGGTGATATGATTATATATATATATGATAGATTAGCAAAATCTCGACCACAAAAAAGTCATTAGTAAAATATTTGGAAATTAATTATTCTTTTAAAGTTGGAAGTGGTTAATACAAATGCTATACCACTTTCAGCTAACAAATACAGTTGCCATATCTGGCCATATAATTTACTCAGGCAATCAGACTGGCAACAAGGTCCCATCTTTTTATAGTTAAATGCAGGCAACTATTCTACTCCAGTAGTTTCTTTAAATACCTTGAATCTTTATCATCTCAGGCGCCATTATGCAAGCCTTAGACAGACTTCTTCAAAAACTCATTAATCAAATCTTGCCATCTCAGTTGTCGTTACACCAGCTTTGAACAGATTTCATTAAATCTCATTTTTTTCTAACATTTTCATCTCAGGTGCTGATATGCATTCATTTGATAGACTCCTTCAAATCTCATTAATTTTCTTAAATCTTTTGATCTCAGCTCTCTAGATGTGTATATTAGACAGACTCCTTAAAATCACATTAATTTCTTTGAATCTTTTTGATTCACTTTCTCATATGCAGGATTTTGATAGACCCTTTATGATCTTATTGAGTTCCTTGCAACCTTTCATCTCAGATGCCAATATTTAAGCTGATGTCAGATTTCTCCAAATCTTATTATTTTCCTTGAATCTTTTAATCTCAGCTGCCTATATACCTGCTTTAGTGAGATACCTAAAAATTGCATTAATTTGACAGAACCCTTATAATCTCATTAATTTCTTTAAACCATTTCATCTCAGGTTCTGATGTGCAGGGTTTTGATAATTTCCTTCAAATCTCATTAATTTTCTTTACTTTTTGTTGATTGGTTGTTTTGTTTTTATGGCATATCAACCTCATTGGCTCATTTATTGCCAACTAAATTTTATTTATTTATTGCTGGTAATACCTTTTTTTTTCAACAATTTATTGTTGATTTTAAATAGGTTTTGTGTCTAGTAATACTTTTTTCTTTTTTGAGTATCAAATTTCATTGGGATTTGTTTTTAAGGGGAGGTTCCCCAAGTCCTACCCTTGTTATTTAACCCATAACTGGAGTCAAGGGACGGATTAATACCTTTCCCAAGGGTACCAGGGTATCACCTTTTCAACTGAGATAATGATATGCAGGCATTTAATAGACTCCTTCAAATCTGTTTAATTTACTTAAATCTTATAAATGAATGCAGGGTATTCAACTGGAATTCAAACTCACTGATTTCTATTTCCGAGCTGATATCCATTTCACCACAACGCACATCCATCACTAAACGCTTACAGCACACAGTATTCCCATGCAATCACCCATCTAAGTATTGACCAGGCTCAATGTTGCTTAACTTTGGTGATTGGGCGAGAACTGGTGAATTCAACGTGATAGGCTGTAAGCCAATTTTCTTTACATCTCAGGTTCCAATAAGCTGACTTTGGACAGATTCTAGAAATCTCAATAAGTTCCTTGAAACTTTTCAGCTCATCTGTTAATATACTGCATTTTGACAGACCCTTTATTACAAGAATTACCATTTTTTTTTTCATTTCAAGTGCCAATATGCAGAATTTTAACAGAATCCTTGAAATTTCACTAATTTTCTTGAATCTTTACATCTCAGATGTCGATAAGCTGGCATTGAAAAAGTCCATTAAATCTCATTAATTCTCATGAAACTTTTTCAACTCAGGTACCGATATCCATTAATTTGACAGACTCATTCATATCTCATTAATTTCCTTAAATCTTTTGATCTCAGCTGCCAATATGCCTGCTTTAGACTGATTCCTTGAAATCTCATTAATTTTCTTGAATCTTTACATCTCAGTTGCCAATAAGCTGGCTTTGGACAGACTCCTTGCAATCTCATTAATTTCTTTGAACTTTTTCATCTCAGGAGCTGATATGCACACATTTGGCAGACTTCTTTAAATCACATTGATTTCTTTGAATCTTTTGATCACAGCTGCCAATACGCTTGCTTTATACAGAACCCTTGAGATCTCATTAATTTCCTTGAATCTTTTTGCTTTAGTTCTCCATATGCATGCTTTTGACAGACTCTTTCTAATCTCATTAATTTCCATCAATCTTTTTACATCAATTGACAAAAAGCATACTTTTAAGAGACTCCTGAGAATTTAATTGATTTCCTTGAAGCTTTTCATATAAGTTGCTTCATATGAAAGCTTTTTTTAGACTCCTTCAATTCTTATGTTACTTGAATCTATTTATCCCAGGTGCTGTTATTAAACCTTTTCACATACTTTCAAATATCACTTTTTTAACCTTTTCAACTGAGATAATGATATGCAGGCATTTAATAGCCTCCTTCAAATCTGTTTAATTTACTTAAATCTTATAATCTCAATTGCCGATATGCTGGCTTAAGACAGACATCATTAAATCTTTCTCTGAATCTTTTCATCATAAGGAACCAATGTGCACACAGACAGACTCTTCAAAACTCCTTAATTTCCTTTAATCTTTTGATCTTAGCTGTGTATATACCTGCTTTACACATGTAATATAACGGTCTGGCCCACCCAAGAAAGGCTGATACAAGCCGTGTTGTTTCCGGTCGGTGAAAAGTAACGGATGTCACTTTGACCCTATTTCCGGCAGATGCGGAAATAACTCAGAGGCAAACAGACAGGTGACTCTGAGAATTACGTAGGCGTCGCGTGGGCGTCGCGTGATCAAGGCAAAGCCGGAAGAAACAAGTCCCGGTTTTGGAAGATATATAAAGACCGCGAAAACACGGATTCGCAGTCAGAAGAAGTGAGAGCAGAAGTGAGAGCAGAACCACAGAACACGAAGGAAGGCAGTTCACAGCTGCCCCCAATAGCATGCTGCTATTGCGGGGTATACATTCGTCAACCCTTAGAAGCGCGCTCTCACTCTCTGTTCACTAGGCTACATGGTCCATCGTTCATTAATAAAAATATCACTTGATATATTTTTATATACAGACGTGTTTGTTGTTTATTGATATACAACACACAGACTCCTTAAAATCTCATTAATTTCCTTGAATCTTTTCACTTCAGGTAGAAAAATGCAGGCTATTGAGAGACTTCTTCCAATATCATTAATTTCTTTGAACCATTTAGTATCAGGGGCCAATATGCAGGATTTTGTCAAACTTTTTCAAATCTCATTAATTTTCTTGAATCTTTTAATATCAGGTGTTGATATGCCGGCTTTTGACAGAATTCTTATAATCTCATTAAATTCATTAAATCTTTTCATCTCAGGTGCCAATAAGAAAATTTTTATATCTTTAAATTCTTAATCAGTTAGTTAGTTAAGTGCCATATGTGATACACGCTTGGGCGATCATGTCTCCTTCGAGACATGACTGACTGAGCAGAAGATTATCCCACAGTAGGTTGCCATTGCTTTCTGCAGTAGACTGGTTGCCGACAAAGGCTATAGAATCCAATCTGTCCTATTATTTAACCCATAACTGGGGGGAAGAGACGGATTAATATCTTTCCAAAGGTTATTTGCACGTAAGTGAATGCAAGGAATTCAACTGGAATTCGAACTCAGTTCCCCGATTTCTTATTCCGAGCCGATATCCACTGCACCACAATGCACATCCTTAATATTCTTAATAACTTACTTAAATAACTTAATAAATTCTTAATAACTTACTTAAATCTTTCCATCTAAGGTGCTGATATCCTGACCTTTTACACACACTATTAGATCTCATTAATTTCCTTGAATGATTTGAACTTAGGTGCCAATATGTAGTCAATAATCAAACAGAATTAAGCAATTTGAATTGTTTCATATCATGTGCTGATATTTCATTAATTTTTTTGAATTATTTCATTTAATTTTTGGTGCCAATGTTGCAGGATTTTGTCAAATCTAATTAATTTTTTTAAAACTTTCCATCTCAGGTACCCCATATGGCAACCCACTGCGGGATAATCTTCTGCCCAGTCAATCATGTCTCTTTTGAAGCGTGATTGCCCAAAGAGTGTATCATGTATGGCACTTAACTGAATGAGGACTTGATTAGGAGTAACAATTGAGTAATAGAATGAGTCTATATGCTTCCTAGTCACATAACTGGTCTGTGGGGTCTGAATCATTGCTGGTTGGTAGTGGAGAAATATCTATTTTTTCAATAAAAAACAAATAAATGTTCAAAAATTAATATAATGTGACTTTCTAAAATTTTATTATACTCTATCTTACATTTTCAAGACAGACCTACCCTGAAAAATGTTTTGTCAGGTGGCATACTCAGATAATCAGCAGGGAACTAAATACTTATTTTCCCCACTGTATAGCAAGAAGTCAAATTTTACTAGGAGCTACAAAAGACGGAAGTTGTGGAGGGTCATGATCACCTACGTTCTGAAGGGATATATCACAGAAGAAGATGGTAAAAAATGAGTCATGGGAAAACAGGTGTTCTGTGACAGCAGATGAATATGTATTCCATTTGTTCAAAAAGAATCATTTGATGAGAGCTAGATTGTGTGCCTGGGAGAGAAAGTCAGTCAGTTAAGTGATACACGCTTTGGGCGATCATGTCTCGAAAGAAACATGACTGACTGAAGATTATCCCGCAGTAGGTTGCCATTGCATTTGCAGTAGACTGGTTGCCAGCCAAGGCTATATAACCCAATCGGTCCTATTATTTAACCCATAACTGGAGGGAAGAGACAGATTAATACCTCTCCTAAGGGTATTTGTGAGTAAGTGAATGCAATGAATTCAACTGGAATTTGAACTCGGCTCTTCGATTTGTCGATCAGAGTCGATATCCACTGCACCACAATGCGAGTGTCCAAAAATTGCGAGCCATATACAAGGTTTGATATTAGGTAAAAGCTCAGTGTTCTTTTCTTTGTTTCCAATGAAATTTTCCTATTTCTTAACATATTTCTTAACTTTTGGGAGGCATGATTTTCTATGCCAATTTCTACTAATGTTTGTGTTGAATTTACGGTATTCTGTTAAGACACTTCCGCGATATTGATATTTGGGTATTTCCTTGATTTTGGCATCACCAATTTGTTATTTGCATTTTGGGCTGATCCTTTGGCCGAGAACTATACATTCTGACTTCATACAATTGGTGTGAATACCTTACTTTTCACTTTTTCTTTAAGACCACCTGTAAGAGTTTTTGAAGTTTTCTTTCTGTGTTATCTGCATAATCTTGTTACGATTGTGACTAAAATAATGAATCCGGGAGAACTTTTAATTCATTCAGCAATAGTTCACTGTTAACGTTGTATACTTTGAAGAAAACTAAAAATATAGGGTCTTGTTGTTCAGATTGTGGCTAAAATAATAAATCTGGGTAGATCTTCTCATTCTCTCGGGATTGTTTCACTGTATACGTTTTATAGTTCAAGGGACTGACAATATAGTCTTGTAGTTTAGATTGTGGCTAAAATAATGACTCCAGGTAGAACGTCTAATTCTCTCAGGATTGTTTCACTGTAAACCTTGAATATGGCTAAAATAATGAATCCGTGTAGAACTTCTGAATCTCTCAAGATTATTTAATTGCAAAAGTTATATAATTTAAAGAAGACTAACAATATATTGTCTTGTTGTTCAGATTGTGGCTAAAATAATGAATCCAGGAAGAACTAGTAATTCCCTCAGGACTGTTTCACTGTTAACGTATATTTTGAAGAAGACTAAAAATATAGTGTCTTGTGGTTAAGATTGTGGCTAAAATAATAAATCCGGGTAGAACTTCTAATTCCGTCACAATTATTTCACTGTAAACATTGTATACTTTGAAGAAGTCTAACAATATTGCGTCTTGTTGTTCAGATTGTGGCTAAAATAAAGAATCCAGGTAGAACTTATACTTTTCACATGTCTGTTTCACTGTAAACGTTGTATAATTTGGAAACGATTAACAATATAGAGTCTTGCTGTTAGATTGTGGTTAAAAAATGAATCCAGGTAGAACTCCTAATTCTCTCAGTATATTTTCACTGTAAACATTCTATACTTTGAAGAAAACTAAAAATATAGTGTCTTGTGGTTAAGATTGTGGCTACAATAATGAATCCAGGTAGAACATCTACTTCTCTCAGAATTGTTTCACTATAAACGTTGTATACTTTGAAGAAGACTAACAATATAGGTTTTGTTAAGATTGTGGCTAAAATAATGAATCCGAGAGAACCTTTAATTCATTCAGTAATGTTTCACTGCTAACGTTGTATTCTTTAAAGATGACTAGCAATATAGTGTCTGTTGATAAGATTGTGGCTAAAATAATGAATCCGGGTAGAACTTCTAATTTTCTCAGAATTGTTTCATTCTAAACGTTATATAATTTGAAGAAGACTAACAGTATCGTGTTTTGTTGTTTAGATTGTGGCTAAAATAATATATCAAGGTAGAACTTCTGATTCATTCAGGAGTGCTTCACTGCAAACTTTGTATAATTTGAAGAAGACTAACAATATATAGTCTTTTTGTTAGATTGTGGCAAAAAATATGAATCCAGCAGAACTTCTAATTCTCTCAGGATTGTTTCACTTTAAACGTTTTATACTTTGAAGAAGACTAACAATATAGTTTTGTTGTTAAGATTGTGGCTAGATTAATGCATCCGGGTAGAACTTCTAATTCTCTCAGGGTTGTTTCACTGTAAACCGTGTATATTTTGAAGAAGACTAACAATATAGGGTCTTGTTGGTAAGATTGTGGCTAAAACAATGAATCCGGGTAGAACTCCGAATTCTCTCGGGATTGTTTCACTGTAAACCTTATATACTTTAAAGAACATCAACAATATAGAGACTTGTTTTTAGACTTTGGCCAAAAATAATGAATCCATGTAGAACTTCTAATTATCTAAGGATTTTTTCACTGTAAGTCTTGTATACTTTGAAGATGATTAACAATATAGAGTCTTGTTAAGATTGTAGCTAAAATAATGAATCCGGGAGATCTTTTGATTCATTCCGTAATATTTCACTGTGTACGTTGTATACTTTGAAGAAGACTAACAATATAGTCTTGTTAAGATTGTGGCTAAAACATGAATTCTCTCAGGATTGTTTCACTGTAAACGTTGTATACTTTAAAGAAGACTAACAATATAGTGTCTTGTTGCAAGTATTGTGACTAAAACAATGAATCCAGTTAGAAATTTTAATTCTGTCAGGATTGTTTCACTGTAGACGTTTCATACTTATAGAAGACTAACTCTATAGTGTCTTGTTTTTCAGATTGTGGCTAAAATAATGAATCCTGTTAGAACTTCTAATTCTCTCAGGACTGTTTCTCTGTAAACGTTGTATACTTAAAAGACGACTAACAATATAGAATCTTGTTGTTATGATTGTGGCTAAAATAATGAATCCGGAAGAACTTCTAATTCTTTCAGTGATGGTTCACTCTTAACGTTGTATACTTTGAAGAAGGCTAACAATATAGTGTCTTGTTGTTAAGATTGTGGCTAAACTATGGATCTCTGTCTTCTAATTCCCTCAGGATTGTTTCGAAGTAAACATTGTGTACTTTAAAGAGGATTAACAACATAGTGTCTGGTTGTTAAGATTATGGTTAAAATAATGAATCTATGTAGAACTTCTAATTCTCTCTGGCTTCTTTCACTCTAAACTTTGTATACTTTGAAGAAGACTAACAATATAGTGTCTATTTGTTAATATTGTGGCTAAAATAATGAATCCGGAAGAACTTCTAATTCTCTAAGGATTGTTTCTCTGTAAACGTTGTATACATTAAAGAAGATTAACAATATAGAGTCTTGGTGTTATGATTGTGGCTAAAATAATGAATCCATGTTGAACTTCTAATTCTCTCAAAATTGTTTCACTGTAAACTTTGGATACTTTCAAGAAGACTAACAATATAGAGTCTTCTTGTTAAGATTGTGACTAAAATAATGAATCCGTGTATAACTTCCAATTAACTATCGCCTTGTTCACACTCCACCCACGTCTATTGAACAGGTGAAGAGGCTCATCCCTTGTTTCCTGTTTAGGATGTGGTTTCCGGTTTTTCTATTTTCCAATCTTTTCACTCTTATGTAGCCCTCTGCACATCAGTGGCGTTACCGCCTTGTTTGGGGTAATATGATTAAAAAAAAACAGTACTGTTTCATTCTAAACGTTATATACTTTGAAGAAGACTAACAATATAATGTCTTGCTGTTCAGATTGTGGTTAAAATAATGAATCCAGCTAGAACTTCTCATTCTCTCAGGACTGTTTCACTGTAAACGTTGTATAATTCGAATTAGACTAACAATAATGTGTCTTGTTGTTAAGATTGTTGATAGAATAATGAATCCGGGAGAACGTCTAATGTTTCACTCTTAACATTGTATATTTGAAGAAGACTAACAATATAGTGTCTTGTTAATATTGTGGCTAAAATAAGGAATCCGTGTAAAACTTCTAATTCTGTCAGGTGTGTTTCATTGTAAACATTATATACTTTGAAGAAGACTAAAAATGTAGTCTTTTTTTATACGATTGTGGCTAAAACAATGAATCCGGGTAGAACTTCTAATTCTCTCAGGATTGTTTCACTGTTAACGTTGTATACTTTGAAGAAGACTAACAATATAGTGTTTTGTTGTTAAGATTGTGGCTGCAATAATGAATCCGGGTAGAACTTCTAATCTTCTCCGGATTGTTTCACTGTAAGCGTTGTATAATTAAAAGAGCATTAACAATATAGTGTCTTGTTGTTAAGATTGTGGCCAAAATAATGAATCCTGTTAGAACTTCTATTTCTCTCGCAATTTTTTCACTGTAAACGTTGTATAAGATAATGTATCCGGGTAGAACTTTTAATTCTCTCAGGATTGTTTCACTGTAAATGTTGTATACCTTGAAAAAGACTAACAATATAGAATCTTGTTGTTAGGATTGTGGCTAAAATAATGAATCTGGGTAGAACTTCTAAATCTCTCAGGGTTGTTTCACTGTAAGCGTTGTATACTTTGAAGAAAACTAACAATATACTTTGTTTTTAAGATTTGGGCTAAAATAAAGAATCTAGGTAGATCTTCTGATGCTCTCGGGATTGTTTCACTGTAAACGTTGTATACTTTGAAGAAGACTAATAATATAGTCTTGTTGTTAACATTGTGGCTAAAATAATAAATCTGGGTAGATCTTCTCATTCTCTCGGGATTGTTTCACTGTATATGCTGTATACTTTGAAGATGCTAAAAATATAGAGTTTTGTTGTTAAGATTGTGGCTACAATAATGAATCTGGGTAGAATTTCTAATTCTCCCAGGATTGTTTCACTGTAAACGTTGTATACTTTGAAGAAGACTAATAATATAGTCTTGTTGTTAACATTGTGGCTAAAATAATAAATCTGGGTAGATCTTCTCATTTTCTAGGTATATTTCAAGGGACTGACAATATAGAGTCTTGTAGTTTAGATTGTGGCTAAAATAATGAATCCAGGTAGAACTTCTAATTCTCTCAGGATTGTTTCACTGTAAACGTTTTATACTTTGAAGAAGACTAACAATATACTTTTGTTGTTAAGATTGTGGCTAGTATAATGAATACGGTTAGAGCTTCTAATTCTCTCAGGGTTGTTTCACTGTAAACCGTGTATATTTTGAAGAAGACTAACAATATAGTGTTTTGTTTAAGATTGTAGCTAAAATAATAAATCCCGGTAGATCTTTTAATTATCTCGGGATTGTTTCACTGTAAAGGTCGTATACTTTGAAGAGACTAACAATATAGAGTCTTGTTGTTAAGATTGTTGCTAAAATAATGAATCCGGGTAGAACTTCTAATTCTCCCAGGATTGTTTCACTGTGACCGCTGTATACTTTGAAGAAGACTAATAATATCGTCTTGTTGTTAAGATTGTGGCTAAAATAATGAATCTGTGTAGAACTTCTAATTTTCTCGGGATTGTTTCACTGTAATGTTGTATACTCTGAAGTGACTAACAATATAGTGTCTTGTTGTTTAGATTGTGGCTAAAATAAAGAATCCGGGGAGAACTTCTAATTCTCTTAAGATTGTTTCACTGTAAATGTCTTATACTTTGAAGAAGACTAACAATATTGTCTTGTTGTTAAGATTGTGGCTAAAATAATGAATGTGGGTAGAACTTTTTATTTTTTCAGGAGTGTTTCACTGTAAATTTTGTATACTTTGAAGAAGACTAACAATATAGTGTCTTATTTTGATGATCTTTTTTTAGCATTATTAAATTTTTGAGATTTCCTAGACACTTGTGTCATTTATTGTTATAGAGTATTGTTAAATGTAATAATCGGGATTAAATATAATCGGGATTAAATAATCGGGATTAAATATAATGAAGATTAGGATTATCATGTTAAATAATTAAAGGTGGTTTGGTTTGTTTTATGCACGTCAACTCCTTGGGAGTCATTTAATGCCGAAGCATTAGTTCCTTCAAAAACGTAGCTTTATTGGTAACCTTTTTCTTTCAAAAATGTTTTCTTGATATTTTTCATTCAGCATGAAATTTGAATATGTATATATTTCATAAAAGTTTGTATTTATACTTTCATAGTGTTTTGAACCCTGTTTAAAGGGTTAAGTATTTCCCCATAGCTGGGACCCTAACAGGTGCTACACCTGGGGCTGGGAACAACAGTAATTAAGAGGTGGTTCCATGACCCTCACAACCTCGAAGTCAGAGGCCCTGTTGCTGGATGCAGTTTACCGTCATACCCAGGAGCCCCCATTTTGGGGGTTAACTATTTGCCCATTGCTGGGGTACTAACAGGTGCTATCACCCGGGGTCAGAGTGGACCTAGGCACAATAGTAATTAAAAGATGATTCAATGCTCCTCACAACCTTGAAATCAGTGGCCTTGCTGCCGGATGCCGTTTGCCATCATGCCCAGGACATAAATAATTAAGCCAGTTGTTAATTGACAATAGAATAATATTCCCAAAATATTATGTCTAAATCTAAATCCCCATTTCTTTTTATTGTTTTTTTTTGTTTCACTCATTTTTATTCACTTGTTTCTTCATTCTTTTTAACATTTGTCTCGCCTTTCTAATTACATTTCTACTAGCAGTATAGCCCGGCATTGCTCGGGTGTAATGAAAGCTTTAAAACTAATCCATGGTCCTGGAGCTCAGACTCTTTGGACGTTAGCACGAAAGACTAAAATGCAATAGTTGTTACCAGTTAAAGCGAAACCGTAGACTGAAAGAAAAATGAATGGATTTAAGTCAAATTTTGATTTCCTGCTATCGATATCAAATAAGTTTTTTCCATCGTAAACTGAACTTTGAAGGCTAAATAAGTCCTCTGAGTAAATGGTATCATGGCTGAGACTAAGAACTACAATTATACCTACTTAGAGCCAAACCCGAAGCAAAAACTAAAATAAAAGGGCTGAAAAAATAGAGACATGCAGGCAAATAAACACACACACACAAACACACACACGCACAAACATCTTGCCTTTTATATATATTATCGATTTTCTGCCCTATTGTAAGAACTGCAACCTTGAAAATTCTGAATATTGTTTCTTATGTCTTTGTCTACGAGTGTATCAAATTTGATTAAAAATCGAACCACTCCTTCTATAACCCGATTTTTTCGATTATCGATTTTCGATATTTATCTTGGGTACCTCGACACAAAACCTAGCTAAGAACACTCGCATACGTTTATAGTACAACTATGTAAATTTTCAAGAAAATCGGTTCAGCCGTTTCGGAGTCTATAGGTAACGAACACACACACAGACACACACAGACACACAGACACACACACAGACACACACACACACACACACACACACACACACAAAGTTCCATTTATAAATAAGTTTAGATTTCTTTTTTTCATATTTTCTCTCATTCTTTTCCCAGTTATTATTCCATTCTTTCCATTATTCCTTTTCTCATTCATTTTGTGCCATTCTTTTTTCTCATTCTCTTTCATTATTTCTCTCATTCTTTTACCTTGTCCTTTTTCTCATTCATTCTTACCGTTCTTTTTCATCTTTCTTTTTTTTTTTTATTCTTCCCATTCTTTTCCCATATTTTTATATCATTCATTTTTCCCATTCTTTTTTCTGATGTTTTCTCATTCTTTCTGTTCTTTTTCACATCCTTTTTTCATTATTTCTTTCATTATTTTCCTTAATATTTTTTCTCGTTCATTCTGTCCATATTTCTCATTATTTTCTTTATTTTTTCTCATCGCACCATCTCATTCTTTTTCTTCATTTTAATTTTCATTATATCTTTCATTCTTTTCTCTTATACATTTTTTCATTCATTCTTCCCATTTCTTCTCTCATTTTTTTCAGTATTTCTCTTATAATTTTTCTCATTCATGCATTGCTTTCCTTTATTCCTTCTTTTTTCTCATTCATTCTTTTCATTCCTTTAACTTATTAGTTTTTTTCATTATTTCTTTCATTCTTTTTCCTTATTCTTTTTCTCATTCATTCTTTTCATTCCTTTAACTTATTAGTTTTTTCATTATTTCTTTCATTTTTTCCTTATTCTTTTTCTCATTCATTCTTTTCATTCCTTTAACTTATTAGTTTTTTCATTATTTCTTTCATTCTTTTTCCTTATTCTTTTTCTCATTCATTATTGGTATCATTTCCTTCACTCCTTTTTAATTATTTCTCTTATTCTGTTAAACTTTCATTCAGTTAAGTGCCTTACATGATAAATGCATGGGCAATCATGTCTCAAAAGAAACATGATTGACTGGGTAGAATGATTTATCACAGTAGGTTGCCATTACTTTCTGTGGTAGACTCGTTCCCAATCAAGGCTAAAGAACTCAATCTACCCTGCTATTTAACTCATGGCTGGAAAGAGAAAAGTCAGCTCTCCAGTTTCTCATTTCGAGCTAATATCCACTGCACCACACACACACAAAGCAATAAAATCATACATTTAGAAATAAGAAAAAAATTAAAATTATGTTTTTATTATAAACTTATAATAAAAATATTACGTATAATGCTCTATTTATTTTTAAACGAATCGTGATTAATTCTTAGTCAATTTTTTTTCTTAATAATAGCCATGTGACAATTAAATTTTTTTCTTAAAAATAGCCATATGATAATTAAATTGCTTAATATATTTTAGGACGAGTTCATGTTCGGTTCGCCACTTGATGTGGCTCTGACTGTCGCCAATCGAAAGCGTTTGTAAGACTTTGTACGGGGCCCAAATATTATAAATTTTTCCAGTGTCTGAAAGCGTTTATTGACCAGAAAATGATCATCTCTGGTCGGGTCGGCGCGGTGAGGCGGGGTATGATGTTGAGAGACCCGAAACCTCCTAGTGATCCACGCAAAGACATCACTGACGACACCCTCTAGTGCCCCCACTACGGTGCGTATGTTTAAAAGCTCTACTAAGTATTGAGCATTCTTAATAAAGTAAATCACTACAAACAGTGGACTACCAATCCATTAATTTGTACTACTTCAATGAGATCAGGAGGTATTAATTAGTGAAGGCCAAATAAGAGAAAAAAAAATTTAATTTTATTTTCGGGGAAGTAAGTCAGGGATTCTAAAAGAAAATTTAGAATTTAGGCTCAGATACTTGTCAAGTGGTAAGACCAGAAAAGGTAAGGGATAAAAGAGGTGAACCTACGTAGTTGTTGTAATTAATTCTGCAGTGATTAAGAAGAAGGGAAGGAAACATCTATCAAAAGGAAATTAATGTAGGATTAAAAAACAATACTACTCTCAAAAATACTCTTTTTCTAACCCCAAACTAAGATTCCAGACATCCCTTATTGAAGACTGATGCTAGAGATCCGTGCTATTTAACCCATAGTTGGAGGAAGAAGGGATGAACAAATACCTTTCCTGATGGCATTTGCACATAAGTGAATGCCACAAATTCAACCGGAATTCAAACTCAGCTCTCCTATTTCTCGTTCCGAGCTGATGTCCAATGCACCAGAATGTATATCCCCTTTACCTTTCTACTTTTTCTCAACAAATAAGGGTCCTGGGCATGATTGTAAACTGCATCCGGCAGCAAGCCCTCCGATTGGGAGGTTGTGATAAGCATGAAACCACCTCTTAATTGCTGTTGTTCCCAGGTCCACCCTGACCCGGGGTGGTAGCACCTGTTAGGGCCCCATCTATGGGCAAATAGTTATCCCCAAAACTGGGGTCAAAATACTATGAAAGTATAAAAATACACTTTTATAAAATTATCTATACATAAATAGATATTTATTGAAAAATATACATTTTTGAAGAAAAAATATTACCAACAGTATATTTTGAAGGAAAAATTATTCTCAGCAAAACATTTTTGAATACAAAACTAGAAGACATTTTCTGTTTTCTAAAATAGAAAAAGAATAAAATCAACCCCTCAATTCCCGCATCTGACTTCTGTATCCCTGGCTACTCTTGAGGAAGGATTCTAATATCCATATGCGTGGGTTTGGTGTTTATGTCAGCAAACATCTCCCTCTAGCTAGGGGAATCTCTCTTGAAACTCTAGACCATTCTTTCATATGCTTCCGTCTCTCACTTCTAAGCTCGGTTAGAGATCTTTTCTTTCCCTACCAATCCCCCTCATATCCTGACTGTTCAGTACTTGATATCATCTCCAATAATATCGATAAGGCCATTTCTTCTCATCCATCTGTCCATATATTTGTGTTTGGTGACTTAAACACCCACCACGCCAAGTGACTGGAAAACTCTGTCACACCATGAATTTTTCAATCATTCAGTCTCTTATGCAAGTGGTGGATTTCCCCCCACCACGCGGTTCTCTAATAACGGCAATGGAAGGGAATCAATGCTAGACTTATACTTCACTTCCATCCCAGATTCTTGCAATGTCAAGCAGCTCTGCCCTCTCGGAGACTCTGACCATGTGGTTGTTTCCGTTAACATCACCCTCCACTCCCACTCCATCCAAGAAACTCAGACCAGCAGAATATCCTACTGCTCCCAAAGAGCAGACTGGGACTTCTTCCACGACTTCCTGTGTGACGTCACTTGGAACAATGTTTTTAATCTTCCCGTTTAAGACTGTGCATCCGAAGTCATCTCTTGGATTAAGGCTGGCATCGATGCTTTCATCCCAGCCAGGAAATTTCAGCTTAAACCCCATTCGTCCACTGGTTCTTGCCTGCTTGCTCGGCCACCATTGCCCACTGGAATCACTTCTTCCGGCTTTATAGAAGCCACGCGTCGGGCCATAACAGGCGCCTTTTTGCCTCAGCTCGTAATAAGTGGAAAAAGATACTTAACGAAGCTAAGATGGTGTTTGCTGCCAGAATGAAGCAGCGCATAGCATCCTGTAAGTTCGGCACCAAGGACTACTGGCAACTTTGTAAAAGTGTGCTTAACAACAGTAAAACCTCAATAACCCCTCAAATCCATGAATTTGAGGTCCTCACCTCCTCAGTGGAAAAAGCTGAAGGCTGAATGCTTTACTCACAGATTCTCCACCAATTCGAGACTAGATTTGTCTGGAGTATCTACACCCAACTTATCACCTAGAACTGATACCCAACTGAATGACCTCCTCATTACCCCCTCGTTGGTCTCTAAGATAATCTCAAAGCTTGACCCTCCTAAAGCGACCGAGAGGACGGAATCCCAATCACAGTTTTGAAGAAATGTGCCCGTGAACTCTCCTCTGTCTTCTCTAAGCTCTAAAACTATTGACTATCTGCTTCCTGCTTTCCTGCCTGTTGGAAATCTTCCTCTGTAGTTCTTATATTTAAGAATTCTGGAGAACCCTCAGACCCCGTTAACTACTGCCCTATCAGCCTCCTACCGATTTTTGACAAAGTGTTTGAAGCCATTATCAAGGCCGAGGTGGTTCAGCATCTCACAGCCCACAGACTCTTCTTAGACAAACAGCATGGTTTCCGCTTCACCAGATCTACTGGTGATATGCTAACGGTCATCACTGAGTATATATATCAGGCTCTAAACATGAATGGCGAAGCTCGAACTGTTGCCCTGGATGTTTCCAAAGCATTTGACAGAGTCTGGCATGCTGGCCTTCTACACAAGCTGCGGAGCTATGGTATAACTGGACAATTGTTAGACCTAATCCAGTCATTCCTCTCTAATCGCACAATGAATGTAGTATTGAACGAACATGCCTCCCAAAACTACCATACGAACGATGGTGTCCCTCAAGGCTCTATTCTAAGTCCTACGCTCTTTCTAATCTAAATTAACAATCTACCCGATGTAATCAGATCCCAAGTAGGCATGTACGCTGACGACACCACCGTTTACTCTCGCCTCGACCAAAAATCTACTGAGGGTGACAAAGCAAACATCGCCTCCGAACTCGAAAAATACCTCCAATCCGTGGTGGACTGGGGTAAGAAATGGCTCGTTAAATTTAATGCTTCCAAAACAAAGCTGCTTCCTATTAACCATCATAGACAATCACTCCTGCCCCCATTAGCACGGAACAGGCTTGCCTCCCTGAGTGTAAAACACTATGCCTCCTTGGTCTCACACTCTCAGCAGTCTTCAAGTGGAATGACTACATTGAATCCCTTGCTAAATTTGCTGCTAAGAAAGGTGATTCACTGTGCAGGGCCAGGAAGTGTTTCCCGTCTGAGTCCATCCTGCACATATATAAATCTACCATCCGCCCATGTATTGAATACTGCTGCCATATCTGGTCGGGTGTCCCTGCTGTTCACCTTGGGTTTCTTGACAGAATCCAGTGGAGAATCTGTAATATGATAGATACCGACTTGGCAGCTTGGCTGCAGTCGCTATCTCACTGGCGTGACGTGGCTTCCCTGTCCCACTTCTATAAATATTTTCACGGCTTCTGCTCCAATGAACTTAGATCACTAGTGCCTCCTAAGTATGAATTTACACGAGCTACTAGATTAGCAACTAGGTCCCACCCTTTTACAGTGAAACCGATAAAATGTAACCGCAATTTCTACTCTAACAGTTTCTTTTATCGCACCTCCCACCTTTGGAATTCCTTCCATATACTTGCTTCCCCAACAGCTACAATCTCCAGGATTAAAAATGTAAAGTCAATAGATCTCCTATCTTACTAACTCACATCCATTCTCTCAATCTCTTTTTTCCCTCTACTCCACCCCTATTCTCATCCGTCTATTACCCTTCTCTCGACATTTCCCATAACTAACCCCCTTTCTCATCACTTTCCCCTATGTAACCCCTTGCGCAACAGTGGCAGTAGAATGCCTTCCTTGGGGTGAGAAGATTTTTTTTAAAATAATATAAAAATAAAAACAAAAACAAAAACGTTTAATGAAAATCTGACTAAATCAAACTTCTCACTATAATTAAACATTAAAAAATACCTTAAAACCCCACCCTTTTGGCATTAAATAACCCACAGACGTTGATATGCCGTTAGACAAAACTCAAATTCAAACTTAACAAATAAGAAAAATATACTGGAATTTCTGGGATGAGTAGACATCACCAATTGCATTATTTATAGTCAGAATAAAGAGTTTATTTTTTATGTTATTATCACAATAGCCCAAAGGATAAAACATTGGTTTGTGAAGTTGGGAATATAAAGTGTGACAGAGATTCAAAGGCAAATTAGCATGGCGAAAGAAGCGTTCCAGAAGCTGAGTAAAATATTAAGACACAGGAAACTTTCACGAGGAACAAAGAAGTGAGTACTGGATTGTTATGAGTTCTTCAATATGGCAGTGAATGCTGGATAATATCATCAAAGATGAAGGAAAAACTTGAAGCATTTGAAATGTGGTTCTACAGAAGGATGCTGCAGATACCATGGATTGAGCATGTGAGCAATGATGAGGTTTTGGAAATGAAGGAAACGCAAGGGAAATTAATATTGAGGATCAGGAAGAGACAACTAAAGTTCCTGGGACATTCAATGAGGAAGGAGGGCTTGGAGAACCTGATACTAACAGGTCAGATAGAGGGGAAAAGAGACAGAGGGAAGCAGTGGATAACATATTTGAAGGGCCTGAGCAGGTGGATGACAGAACGGAGGCTGTGAGATGTTACAGGAGAAAGCGTGCTAAGAGCCACCAAGGATAGGGAGACGTGGAAGGCCATGATCGCCTACGTCATGAAAGGACAAGGTACATAGAAGAAGAAGAAGAAGAAGAATTCGTGGGTCAAATAATGCAGACTTAGACTCAAACAAGACATAGACAAAGCAAGCAATGACTGATCAGTAAGTTTAATGATGACAAGAAAATATATCACGGGAGAGAAAAAAGTAGAGCAGCATGACTAATCGACGCCTATTGCTAAGGTAAACATTTCAGGCTAAATTTTGCTCCTTTTGTCCAACATTTTTCTTAACCTTTTAATCTCAGAATTTGTTTTCTCTTTTTCAATTTTTTATTTCTCTTTTTTTTCCGTCTTCTCTTATTTTTTTCTTTGCCTTCTGTTTTTATTTCTTTATTTTCCTTCTACTCCTATTTTTTCTATTCTTATATCTTTTTCCTTCTCTTTTTCTTTTTCTCGTTTCCTTCTCTTTTTCTATCAATTTCTTTTCTTTTCCTTTTCTTTCTTTCATTTTCTTCTTTTTTCTTTCTTTCTTTCTTTTTCTCGTTTCCTTCTCTTTTTCTATCAATTTCTTTTCTTTTCCTTTTCTTTCTTTCATTTTCTTCTTTTTTCTTTCTTTCTTTTTCTCGTTTCCTTCTCTTTTTCTATCAATTTCTTTTCCTTTTCTTTCTTTCATTTTCTTTTCTTTTTTCTTTTTTCCTTTCCTTTCTTTCTTTCTTTCTTTCTTTTTCTCGTTTCCTTCTCGTTTTCTATCCATTTCTTTTCTTTTCCTTTTCTTTCTTTTATTTTCTTCTTTTTTCTTTCCTTCTTTCTTTTTCTCGTTTCCTTCTCTTTTGCTATCAATTTCTTTTCCTTTTCTTTCTTTCATTTTCTTTCTTTTTTTCTTTCTTTTTCTCGTTTACTTCTCTTTTTCTATCAATTTCTTTTCCTTTTCTTTCTTTCATTTTCTTCTTTTTTCTTTCTTTCTTTCTTTTTCTCGTTTCCTTCTCTTTTTCTATCAATTTCTTTTCTTTTCCTTTTCTTTCTTTCATTTTTTTCTTTTTTCTTTCTTTCTTTTTTCATACCTATTTTTCTTTCTTTCTTTCTTTCTTTCTTTCTTTCTTTCTTCTCTATTTCTATCCATTTCTTTTCTTTTTCTTTCATTTTCTGTCTTTCTTTTTCTTTCTTCTCTTTTTCCTACCCAATTCTTTCCTTTTTCTTTTCTTTTTCTTTTTTTTCATCTCTTTCTTTCTTTCTTTCTTTCTTCTTTTTTTCTACCCAATTCTTTTCTTTTCTTTTCCATTTTCTTTTTCTTTTCATCTTTTTCTTTCTTTCTTTCTCCTTCTGTTTTCCTTCCTTTTTCATTTCTCATCTTTTTCTTTTTTCAATTTACTTCTTTCTTATCATTTTGCCTTTCATTTTACCTTCTCTTTACTTAAACTTTTATTGCTTACATTTTCTTCTTATTCTCTTTATACATCTTTTTCTTTGCCTTTCATTTCTTTCTCCTTTTTCTAATCTCTTGCATTCACTTACGCGCAAATACCCTTGGGAAAGGTATTAACCCATTTCTTCCTTCCAATTATGGGGTAAATAGCAGGACAGATTGGGTTCTATAGCCTTGGTTGGCAGCCAGTCTACCGCAGAAAGCAATGGCAACCTACTGTGGGATAATCTTCTGCCCAGTCAGTCATGGCTCTTTCGAGACATGATCGCCCAAGCGTGTATCATGTATGGCACTTGACTGACTGAATATATAATAGTTGGAATCATGATTAAGGCTTCTACTGGTCATAAAGTGGGGGATCGGTTTTCTATTGTTATTAAGTAATAAACTGAATCCCCACTAATAACTATTAAACAATATAATACATCTCTTCCCGCTCTAGCTATGAGTCAAATAACAGAACAGATTGGGTTCTATAGCCTTGGTTGGCAACAAGTCTACCGCAGAAACAAAGGCAACCTACTGCGGGATAATCTTCTACCCAATCAGTCATGTCTCTTTCGAGACATGATCGCCCAAGCATGTATCATGTATGGCACTTAACTGACTGTTTCTTATATTTTTTCTTACCACTTATCTTTTTCTTTGTTTACTTTGCTCTTTTTTTTTCATACTCATTTTCCTTTCCTTCTTTCAAATATTTTCTTTCATCTTTTTCTTATGCTTTTGTTTCCATCTTTCTCTCTTTTTCTTTCTTTTTTCTCTCCATTTTCCATCACTTTTCTTATACATTATCCCTTTCTCTTCCTTCTTTTTCTATTTTCTTGTTATTTTCTCATTCATTTATTTCTTTTATTTCATTTGCTCTCTCTGTTTTCCTTCTCTTTTTGTACCCCGTTATCTCTTTTCACTGTCTTTCTTTCTCTATTTTCTTTCCCTTTTTTCTCTTTTCTTTCTTTTTATTTTCTTATGTTTTTTACCTCTCATCTCTTTCTTTCCTTCTCTTTCTTGATTTTCTTTCTTTTTCCCTATAGTTTTAACATCTTTTTTCATCTCTTCTCTTTCTCTTTCTTTCCCTTCCATCTTTCTAACACTTTTCCATCTTTTTCTTTCCTTTCAATAACAGCAAAATAATTGATTCTTTTATAATTTTAATTTCTCTTCTTCTCCCCAATCGTAATTCAAAATGCACACATACGCACGCACACACACACACACGCACGTGCACAAATGCATGAATGCATGCACAAACATACACCCACATAAACACATTTTTCTTTCTTCCTTCCTTTCTTTGTCTTCACTTTTCCTCTCCATTTCTTTCTTTCTTTCTTTCTTTCTACCCATTTCTTTTCTTTTCTTTTCTTTCATTTTCTTTTTCTTTTTCTTTCTTTCTTTCTTTACCTTCTATTTTCTTTTTCTTTCTTTCTTTACCTTCTATTTTCTTTTTCTTTCTTTCTTTCTTTCTTTCTTTACCTTCTATTTTCTTTTTCTTTCTTTCTTTTCCTTCTGTTTTCCAACTTTTTTATTTCTTACCTTTTCTCTTTTCAATTCACATAATTCTTATCTTGTTCTGCTTTTTTCTTTTTCTTTCTTTCTTTTCTTCCCTTTTCCTTCTCTTTTCATACCCATTTCTTTTCTTTTTCTTTTTCTTTCTTTCATGTTCTTCTCTATTTCTTTCTTTCTTTCTTTCTTCTCTTTTGTTACCATTTCTTTTCTTTTTCTTTCTTTCATTTTCTTTCTTTCTTCTTTTTTTCTACCCAATTCTTTTCTTTTCTTTTCCATTTTCTTTTTCTTTTCATCTTTTTTCTTTCTTTCTTTTTCCTTCTGTTTTCCTTCCTTTTTCATTTCTCATCTTTTTCTTTTTTCAATTTACTTCTTTCTTATCATTTTGCCTTTCATTTTACCTTCTCTTTACTTAAACTTTTATTGCTTACATTTTCTTCTTATTCTCTTTATACATCTTTTTCAATAATTTTCATGTAATTCAAAATGCACACATACATACGCACAAACACACACACAAATGCATGAATGCACGTACAAACATGCACACATCACAAACACACATGCATAACTAGACCCCCCCCCACCACCACATACAAGGAAGTATAAAAATAAAAGGCCCTTATTTTTACCAATTCAAAGAATGCAGAAAAATTCCAAGACAAATTCACAACAAGATGGAAACAGAGAAGCAGGAAACGAGAGAAAAATCATGATGAAAGAAAAAAGGTAGTAGGAATGGTGGTGGTGGTGGTGGTGAGTGAAGGTGGGGAGGAGGAGGAGCAGCAGCAGCAGAATAGGGTGAGGAGGAGGAGGAGCAGGATAGGGTGAGGAGGAGGAGAAGTAGGATAGGTTGTGGAGGAGGAGGAGGAGGAGCAGGATAGGGTGAGGAGGAGGAGGAGTAGGTAGAAAGTGGTATTGTGTCAGTAGTCAAAGCTGCACATGGAAGGGTAAAAGATGCATAAGATGGCTGACTACAAGCATTGAATCGTCGAAAGGAAGCAAAAAGAATACGACTTGAGAGAAGAGGGGAGTGAAGAGAGAGAAGAAGAAGAAGAAAAAAAGAAGAAAAGAAAAAAATATTTGCACACCAATGAGATGAGTGAAAAGCGACGAATGACCAAGAATACAATCCGTGTCATGTAAGTACCCATGTATATAAATCTATTAGCAGTAAAGTAACACCTTTGCATGCGTGACCAACATCAATATTGTCATTGCATTGAACTTATAGAATCAACAATGGAATATTTGAGCAGAATCATTTGCACATGTCTTTTTATGTAGTGAGTGTTACTTGTGATACACTGTAACATTTGCTCACATTTTTAGGCAAAGAAGTATATTAAATATATTTTATTCATTAAAGAGTATATTAATTAATTACTTCATAGCTTAGAGTTATATACTAACCACCAGTGTCTCAGTTTAAGGTTCAAGCTTACTTTCAAGTTATAATTCTAAATGATGATTTTCAAGGTAGATATGCAAGCAAGTTATTGTTTTCTGGGAGATTAGAGTAGTAAAACTTTGTCTCCTACACCAATTATATATACATTTACCTTTGTGCCACACTAAAAACTGTATATATATATATATATATATATATATATAGAGAGAGAGAGAGAGAGAAAGAGAGAGAGAATGACTTTAGGCTACACTCTGGATTTTTGTATATACATATATTTATACATATATTTATATATATATATTCCATTTTTAAACGAGTTATTTCGCTACCCAGGTTTCTACCATGAGTTGTGTCTTCATGTGATTTTTAATAACAATCAATATATATATATATATATATATATTTTAAAGAATCAATATATATATATATATATATATAATGTAAATCATTTGTACAACCAACATCAAACATGATGAACATAGAAATTTCTGTGTCGCAATGTACAATTGATTCATAACTATATATATATGAAGAGAGTGGCATGAATCAACCCTCTGGATATTGAAGAATCATGTAAAAATATAAGCTTTCATGTCTTTTTCTAAAACTAATTTACAAGCTCATATAGAGTCAGAGGGGCTTTCTCTTCTTTCTCTTCAATTACAATAATAATAAATAAATGAGACCATGACTGCATAAGTTTCTTGAAGAGTTTTCCTTTTTTTACCAAATCTGCCTTGCAGTCTCATGGTAATTTTTACAGCTGGTAAAATTTAAATTAACAATAAAACTTTCATTAAAAAAAGAATTGGATGGCATTAATTGGTTAATTAATTAATTAATTAATTAATTAATTCAATATCTAATATTTTAGTCGGAGTTAATTAAGCCAAAGAAGCTATAAAATGTAACTAATAATAAATTAAGAGAATGAATCCAAATTTCTTGTATATATATATATATATGAGAAATTTGGGCTCACCCTCTCAATTCAATAATTAGTTACATTTCATGGCTTTATAGTGTGTGTACTATATATATATATATATATATATATATATATGTAGACAATGTGTGTGTGGGAATGTTAGTGTGTAGATGTTTATATGTTGAGGGGTGTTAGTGTATATGTGTGTGTGTATATGCCTGAGAGTGTGGGAGTGTGTGTGTGGTAGTGTATCAGAATATGTGTGATGTCTATTATTTTTTTAAATTTATTTAAAAAGTCATTAGTAGCTTTTTATATGCATGGAGAGGGGGTTAAAATTTTACTTAGTATCTCAGGAAATGTATGTGGGGCACTGCCTTCAGACAGCCCAATGAGACCCATCATAACAGAAATAGGCAGCACCCCCATATAAACCAGGGACATACTGATAAAAATTTAATCCTGTTTTCTTGCTACAATAAACTCCTCACATAAAAATTCTAATGACCTTTTACATAGATTAAAAAACAGAAATATCTTCCCCACCCCCACACATATATATATATATATATATATATATATATAAGATGAAAATAACATTTTCAGGTGTGCTATGTTGATGGATAAAAGTTCTCAATATCAAAGATAGAATATAAATAGAATATAAAAGTGGACACTGCGTTCAACATCGAGTAGCAACAGTCTCTTTAATATAGGAAAAGGGTCATATATATGTGTGTGCGTGTGTGTGTGTGGAGATTTCTCAAAATACCAGTAGTCAATAGTGTGGGTTAGGCTTAAGGAGTAAAGATTTTAATGAAAATTCTTATGTAATATTATGCCTTTTATATTGAGTTTTGTTGGATTATTTTTAACATTTTCTTGTATTTATTTTGTATAAATCCCAATATCAAAACATTTCGCAATTAAAGAGGCACATTTTAATAGTGGAAATTGAGTATTGAAAGTTTTTTTAAAACAGAAAGATAGTCACTTGATTTTCATTCATGAGCAGCAAATGAGAGCTTGTAATAAATGCAATTTTTTCAAAAACAAAACAAAATATGTATATATATGTTACAGACAAAACATGAGGATAAAAAAACAATAGCAGAGACATAAAAACCATTGAAAATTGCTACAGATGTGGCTGAAAGCACTTGGGATGATAAAAACTATGGACAGTTTTATATTCTTTATCTCCAATAAAATGAAAAAAAATGTTAGGATGCTAGAAAAACTTATAAAAAAAATAATCAAATCCTCCTTGCCAGCAGTATACAATGAAATATATTTCAAAGAAAAGTTGCTGACTACATATACACTACCAGCCATAATTATTAGGCCACCCCAGTTTTTTAAAAGAAATTTCATATTATTTTTAGTATTTATTGCCAAGTGGATAATTCTAAATTAAAATATAATGGTTCTTTTGTTGTTATTACTTTGCAAAATTTTACAAGGCAAGGAAGCAATAATGAACTCGACTTAATCACCCTAAATGTTCTTCATTCTTTCATTGATCAAACTGCAATATAGGTAATTATTAAATATATATAAATTCACTTGATGCACATATTATTGTGCAGTATAACCAAAAGAATCATTCTATTTTCATTTACGATTATTCACTTGGCAATAAATACTAAAAAATAGTATGAAATACATCATTTATTTAAAACACTGGCATGGCCTAATAATAATGGCCGGTAGTGTACACACACACACACATATATATATATATATATGGTGTATGGTTAGGTCTTGAAGTCTATTACAATGCATTTAGTAAAATAAAGGCAGGTAAAGAAGTTGTTGGATATTACCTATTTATTATACATTAATATTTCGAGATCAAAATCTCATCTTCAGCCTTCAAGACCTAACTGTACACCTCATATACACAATGCTTCAAGCAAATTACAAAACTTTCCATATATATATATATATATATATACAAATAAATATTATCTTAAAATAATATATATGAGTATATATTATTTTAAAAATAAAATCATACATACATACATGTATATATATATATATATATATATATATTATATATATATATATATATAAGTAAATATTATATATATATTTTTATTTTTTTTATTCATTTTATTTTTTTTTAATCATATCACATCAAGCAAGGCGGTAACACCACTGATGTGCAGGGGGCTACATAAGAGTAAAAAGATTAGATAGAAGAGAGTGAAGAGAAGGACTAACCTGTTAGAAAGAAGCAAGAGAAGGAAGGGAATACAGATGTGATGACAATTGCAAAGGTGGAGAAAAAGGAAAGGAGATACAGGGTGGTAAAGAAAGAACTAGAGTCAAGTGGTTAAGAGATGAGTATTGACATTGCATTTAAATTCCTGGAGGTTGTAGCCATCAGGGAAGTGAGAATAAGGAAGCGAGTTTCACAGGCGAGAAGCTCGAGAAAAGAAGCTGCTGAAGTAGAACTGTCATCTGCATTTGGTTGATCTAACTGTAAACAGGTGAGACCCAGTTGCCAGTCTGGTTGCACAAGTAAGCACCTGTTGCAGAGGCACCAGTGACTTAATTTTGTTGGAGCAGAAGCCATGAAAGTATTTATAGAACAGACAAAGGAAAGTCACATCCCGTCGGTGGGAAAGTGGCTGGAGTCGAGCTGCCAAGTCGGTACCTATCACATTACTAATTCTCCTTTGGAGCCTGTCAAGAAACGTGAAGACATCACAATAACGCCTTCACAAAATTTTGAAGTTAGAATGATGGAAATAATACTGATCAGCTGTGAAAAACTTCTCTACATTAATTCTATTATAGTCCTATCTCTTTCTCTATTTTGATATTGAACACATTATGAAAAAAATCTTTGTGCCTAAAATGTCTCTCTACAAGTAAACTACTAAAAAAAAAACAATTTTGGCACTAAGCATTATTACAATTTAATACTATCTACCTATCTATCTATATATATATTCGTCATCCACATGCAAGCCTGTTTCACTGTATCACAGCTCATCAGTGTGGCTAGACATTCACTTGCTTCTGGCCAGGATTGAAATTCAACTAATTTGGTATCAGTCGAAGTGGCTAACCTCTCAGGTATATTGAATCAGTGAAGAGAAATTTTAGCATGTTATATATAAGCGATGTATACACCCACCAGTCATTAAAAAAACTCAATTCATTGCTGAAGAGTTATGCATAAATCGCAAATTTTAATTTTTTAAAATTTTCCTCTCTAGAGAGCTCAATCGTAATGAGAGCATAATCTATTCATCATCCACATAGAAGCAGTTTTGCAGTATGAAAGGTCCTCAGTGTGGCTAGGCATCCACTTGCTTTTGGCCAGGATCAAAACTTGATATCTATATATATATATATTTCATAAAAAAAAAAACGCCAGAAATTTAGCTCGCATCATACAAAACAAAACCACTAATAAAGAATGCAACTTCAGGGACAAAAATAAATGTCCACTTTAAGGACTTTGCAATACAAAAAAAGTCATTTACAAGACAATATATTTCGGATCAACTAAAGACACCTTTAAGACCAGGTGGTTCAATCACAAGTCTATATTCAAAAGAGAAAACTTAAAAAACTGTACAAAATTGGCTAGCCACATGTGGAAATTAAAATCAAAATATGGAAAAGACTCAGACATAACATGGAATATAGTAAGAACAGCCAAGCCTTACAACGGTGGCAAAATATGTAGACTGTGCCAGGAAGAAAAGTTAGTGATAATGCTATTCCCAAACAAAAACGAATTATTGAATGAAAGAACGGATATTATGACTAAGTGTAACCATACCAAAAAATACTTATTAAGTTCATACAACCATGGATGAAAATGTTATAATTTTCTGTAATTTTAAAAATTGCATGTTCAAAAATTCCCTGTCACGTGAGTGTTCAAAAAACCAGAGTTATGCGAGAGTTCTTGATAAAAGAAAAAATGGTAAACGGTAAAATCAGTTATTGAAAATCGCCTGAAGATAACACTTATGGTAGAAAGCAAGGTAGTGAAATAACTCATTTAAAAATGAAAAAAAAAATATATATATATATATATATATATATATTTGGACCTTGAATATGTTCTTACTGATTTTTCATGAAAATTAATGTTTTATTTATAAAAATTAGTAAGAAACATGTCAGTAAAATTATTGTTCATTGCTAGCCATTTTCATAAGGATAAGAATGCTGCCTTCAGTTGGAACACATGTTAATTGAATAGGGCAATTTCTACCATGAGTTGTGTCTTCATGTGATTTTTAATAACAATCAATATATATATATATATATATATATATATATATATATATTTTAATTCATCATATTGATGAATACAGTAGGTAGGGTACGACTTCCCATTTAATTGTTTCCGAGTTGGTTTTTACTTGTTTTTGAACATGTGGCCTACTGCTGTCATGTTGCAAAAATCACTTTGTCATGTCTCTGCTTGTATAGAAGCCATTTTTTCTACAGTCAGTCAGTTAAGTGCCATATGTGATACACGCTTGGGCAATCATGTCTCGAAAGAGACATGACTGACTGGGCAGAAGATTATCCCGCAGTAGGTTGCCATTGATTTCTGTGGTAGACTGGTTGCTGACCAAGGCTATAGAACCCAATCTGTCCTGTTATTTAACCTATAACTGGAAGGAACAGACAGATTAATACCTTTCCCAAGGCTATTTGTATGTAAGTGAATGCAATGAATTCAGCTGGAATTTGAACTCGGCTCACCGATTTCTCGTTTCCAGCCGATATCCAATGCACCAAAATGCACATCCTTTTCTACAGTACTCAGCTTAAACACAACAATCATAATCAATAGTAACCTCCTGTGATGGTTTTGGTTGGTTTGAGCAGCATATTATAAATTACACCCAGCTGAGAAATGGTGGAAACAAAAAAGAAAATTAATACTGAGCCTCAGGAAGAGACAGCTGAAGTTTCTGGGACATGCCATGAGAAAGGAGGGCTTGGAGAACCTTATACTAACAGGCCAGATAGAGGGAAAAAGAGACAGGGGAAAGCAACGGATAACATATTTGAAGGACCTAATCAGGTGAATGTTGGAACAAGGGTTGCATGGTGTAACAGGAAAAGACGTGATCAGAGCCACCAGGGATAGAGAAATGTGGAAAGCCATGATCGCCTATGTCCTGAAGGGACAGGGCACATAGAAGAAGAAGAAGGTCTCACCAAATGCAGAATAGAAGCTTTGAACCATGGATGTTTGGCTTTGTCACAATGTTAATTTATAGTCAGGTTTAATCCTTGAGCTTCTAGGTTTAAGGTTATCGTAGTGTATCCACTTTTCATCAATATTTTCTTTCATCAACATCCCATCTCCTCTAATCATGAAGTAGTACTAAAAAAAATCCAACTTAAAGTTAAAAATTACTGTTTACTAGTTTAAGTTATGTGTGGCTCCACTATGAACCTTACTCGGACAAAATAATTTTCTTTAAAATTTAATTATCATTTTTCATTTTAACTTATACTAAAACATAACTTTTACGAAAAAAAAATCATTTTACGAAAATATATAACCCACACAATACTTGTTTTTCTTACTACAATATACCTAAGTATAACATAATTATTTAATCCTACTTCTAACCTAAAGATTCTAGCTCCTTTACTTATGAGGTAGTAAAAAATCTAATTTTTAATAAAAAAAACTCAATTCAACCTGCTTTTAAAAATTATTGTTACCAATTTAAAAAATTTATTGTCCCACGATGTATCTAATCCAGATAAAATTAAAAAGTGACATGACTAGACAGCAGACCATTTTGATTCCTTTTGCGACCTAGATCTTAAAACTCTATAGTTACCTAATTCTGATTTTTGATTGAACAATATTGACACACCGAAGAATTTTCTTCAACTACTACTCCCTAATTTTCTAAATAATCATGAATTCATTTTATGTTCTCAAAATAAATTATTTTCCACATTTATTTTAACATATCAACTGAGGAAAAACAGTATTCTTCTGAAACATGAAAATTTTTGTGTCATGATATAATGTTTTTATGAACCATTGTAATAACAAAATTACAATATTAATCTCCATTCTGTATCAAGCACTCTTTATAAAAGTAAATGCTTGAACAGTGGATTTTAATCTATGTGTTCTTTCACTTTATTAATATATATATATATATATAATTAAATTTGTTTTTTATTTAAAATTAATATAGTTTGCATTCTGACACGGAAATTTCTCTGTTTCGATATTTTTACCTTGTCATCACGCAATGTTAGATCATTGTTGTGAAAATGCATTTTCATTTACAAATGAAATATATATATATATATATATATATATATACACGCATATATATGTACATGTAAAAATATGTGTATATATATATATATATATATATATATACTATAGTCATCTGCAGACAGATCTGTTTCACTGTATTACAGCTCATCAGTACAGCTTAGACTCCAGTCGCTTCCTAACCCAGGATTGAAACCCGACTGAATTGGCGTCAGTCGGCGATTCTACCCCTAGACCACGAGCGTCCAGTAGAAGAAGGCAGGCTTTTTAGTGCATATAAACACGCCCAATAGCTAGAGTGTTCCAATTCTTTATTGAATGAGCGGTATAGAGAGAGAGAAAGTGAAAAGAGAGAGAGATAAGCAGATATATTAATCATTTCACACCAAGTAAGGCTTCTCGATAAGGTTCAGAGGAGGGTCTGTAATGTGATAGATACCGACTTGGCGGACCGCCTGCAGTCTCTCTCCCACCGGCACAACGTGGCTTCCCTGTGTCTCTTCTATAAATACTTTCACGGCTTCTGCTCCGATGAGCTTAGATCACTGGTGCCCCCTAAATACAAATTTGAACGAGACACTAGATTAGCAACTAGATCCCACCCTTTTACAGTGAAACCGATAAAATGCAACCATAACTTCTACTCCAACAGTTTCTTTCCTCACACTTCCCAACTGTGGAATTCTCTTCCAAACGATTGCTTCCCTGACAGCTACAATCTCCAGGAGTTTAAATGTAAGGTCAATAGACACCTCCTAACACACTAACCTGCTCCCATTCTATCAAACATTCTTCCCATCTCATCCTCGGTATCTTTACTCATCTGTCACCTTCCTCCTGACATTCCCTATGTCTAACCACTCCTTCTCTTTACCTTCCCCTATGTAGCTACATGCGCAATAGTGGCAGTGGAATGCCTTGCTTGGGGTGAGATGTGAGGTGCCAGTAGTTACTGACTGTGAGAGAATATGCAAAAAAACACCAATAATGAAAGAGGACAATAAAAGAACGTGGAATTAATAGACAAAATAGAACAATTGACATTGCATTTGGATGTGCGTTGTGGTGCAGTGGATATCGACTTGGAAGGACAAATCAGGGAGCCGAGTACAAATTCCAGTTGAATTCAATGCATTCACTTACACACATTAACTTGGGAAAGGTATTAATCTATCTCTTCTCTCCTGTTATGGGTCAAATAATAGGGTAGATTCAATTGGTTGGCAACCAGTCTACCACAGAAAGCAATGGCAACCTAATGCGGGATAATCTTCTTTCGAGACATGATCGCCCAAGAGTGTATCACGTATGACACTTAACTGACTGATTGACACTGCATGTAAATATTTTTGATGATCAAATTAACAGGGTAGCAAGAAGCCAGAAATGATTTCTACAAGCGAAACTAGTAATAGAAGAATCTGTTATCATAAAACTCATGGTCTTGGGATTACATTGAACCATTTCAACAGTAGAATGATGAGACCTTGGCACCAATTTAATGGTGTTCTTATATTTATAACATCTACATCTCATAGAAGAAATTTCATCAGAACTATTTCCATGAAATATTTTGAGAAAACACACAGAAATACAGCAGTTCAGCTGCAAAGCTGAAAAATACAACAAAATAACAACAGAAACTGAATATAAGCAGGCTTAGACAACAAGACTTATTATTATTATTATTGTTATTATTATTATTATTATTGTTGTTGTTGTTATTATTATTATTATTATTATATATACACTACCGGCCATAATTATGAAACCAACACAGTTTTTTTTTTCAAGCAAATGATGTATTTCATACTATTTATAGTATTTATTGCCAAGTGGATAATTCTAAATGAAAATAGAATGATTCTTTTGTTATTATTACTTTGTAAAATTTTACAAGGCAAATAGCGACAATTTATCCATCGCACCTATAGATATATATATATATATATATATATATATATATATATATATACACTACCCACCATAATTATTAGGCTACCCAACTTTTAAAAAAAATTATGTATTTCATACTATTTTTAGTATTTATTGCCAATTGAATAATTTCAAATGAAAATAGAATGTTTTTTTTTATTATTACTTTGCAAAATTTTACAAGGCAAGAAAGCAAATATGAACTCATCCGAATCACCCTAAATTTTCTTTGTTCTTTCATTGATGAAACTGCAATATATTTAATTATAAAATATTTATAAATTCATTTGATACACATCTATTAAACAGGTGAAGAGTCTTATCCCTCGTTTCCTGTTTAGGATGCGGTTTCCGGTTTTCTCTTTTCTAATCTTCTCACTCTTATGTAGCCCCCTGCACATTAGTGGCATTACCGCCTTGCTTGGAGTGATATGATTAAAAAAAAAAAAACATGTTATTGTGCAGTATTAACAAAAAAAACATTCTATTTTTATTTACAATTTTCCACTTGGCAATAAATACTAAAAATAGTATGAAATACCTCATTTTTCTTTTTTAAACTAGGAGGCCTAATAATTATGCTTGGCAGTATATATATATATATATATATATATATATTTGTCATCCACATACAATCCTGTTTCGCTACATCACAGCTCATGTGTGGCTAGACATCCACTTGCTTCTAGCCGGGAACAAAACTCAACCGATTTGGTGACAGTCAGATTCACTAACACATAGAATCACAGAAGGGAAATTTTAGCATTTTGTATATAAGCAGGGTACACACATGCCAGTCACTGAAGGGACTGAATTCATTGCTGAAATATCTCCTATCACACTCATGGAGAAAGAGACATTAGCGAGGCAGAATTGGCTCCCTTCTCTTTACTACCAGTTATTAGATTTAAATACGAATTATGAAAGCTCTTACTCTGCATTTGCTCTCAATCATGTCTTATTAATTTTTTTTTCAATAATTATATCATCGACTACTGAAGTATGCATCTGCAGATGATAATATTTACGCTCTCACACTCTGATGGAGCACCCTGGAAGAAAGGTAGACTTTGAAAAACAGTAGCCACTCTAGCGTGTACACATCGCTCATTCAGTAAAATGAATTGGAGCACTCTAGTTATTAGGTGCATAATATGATATGCGCTAAAAAAGACTGCCTTCTTCCACCAAACACCCCGTGGCCCAGGGGTAGAGTCGCCGACTGACGCCAATTCGGTCAGGTTTTGAGCCTGGGTTAAGGAGCAATCGGAGTCTAACCGTGCTGATGAGCTGTGATGCAGCAAAACAGATCTGTCTGCGGATGACAATATATATATAATTATGAATTAAAAGTACATGGCAACACGGAAATTTCTGTTTTGAGATAGAATCTCGTCATCAGGCAATGTTGGATGTTGCTTGTGAAAATGATTTACATTTAAATACAAAAAACCATTGGTTTGTTATTTATTTATTTATTTATTTTTTATCATATCACCCCAAGCAGGGGGCTACTTAAGAGTAAAAAGATTGGAAAAGAGAAAGCCGGAAACCACATCCTAAACAGGGAACAAGGGATGAACCTCTTCACCTGTTCAATAGACGTGGGTGGAGTGTTAGTTCTACCTACTCCAAATGAGAAAAAAAAAGAAAAGCGTAAGAAGATTGTATTTGGGAAGATATAAAATTTTTATATATATATGTATGTATTCTCATATCCTATTATAATAAGACCATTGTGTATTTATTAGCATATATATATATATATATATATATAATATGCCATAAAAACTTTTTACCATACAAAATACATACATACAAACATGCATATATATATATATATATATGTATAAATTCCCTCCTGTCACACCAGGTGGGTATTTTTGATGGCAGGGGTACACTCGTATATATATATATATATATATATATATATATATATATATATGTGTGTGTGTGTGTGTGTGTGTGTGTGTGTGTGTGTGTGTGTGTGTGTGTGTGAGGAGGTATGAGAGAAAGAGAAATAGAGAGTGAGAGAAACTATTTTGTGCCTAAGATCAACCATACTAAAAATTGGTTTCCAAGGAAATCAGCTTAAAATCAGGATTGTACTTTTTCATTCAAGACAAATCCTCCCTAACACACTTGCAAGAACACCACCAAACATACTTCCACCCATCCCCATTTCCAGACACATGTGGCCTTCTTCCGATCTAATGGATAATTTGATCAATATAGATGCATACCTTTACAATGTAGGATTTTTAGTCTCAAAATAACTACAGTAAGGCCTAGGTGTACAATTCACTTTTTCTCCTTCACAATATGTACAACACTACACATTAAAAAAAAAGAAAGATACATTGATATGTAATAATGGATATTCATAGCAAAAATGTAAGTAATTTTTCCTGAAATTATGTGATAAGAACTTGTCATTATCTAAACTTATTCAGACACACACACACACACTTACTTTGCGTGTGTGTGTGTGTGTGTGTCCATTACCTATTGACTCCAAAACAGCTGAACCGATTTTTTTGAAAATTCACAAAGTTGTACTACAAGCGTTTGTGAGTATTCTTAGCTAGGTTTTGTGTTGAGGTTCCCCCGATAAATATCGAAAATCAATAATCGAAAAAATCGGGTTATACAAGGAGTGGTCCGATTTTGATCAAATTTGATACACTCATAGACAAAGACATAAGAAACAATATTCAGAAGTTTCAAGGTTGCAGTTCTTACAATAGTGCAGAAAATCGATAATATATATATATATATAAGGCAAGATGTTTGTGTGTGTCTGTTTATCTGTCTGTATGTCCTTTATACAAATCCATAATTTTTATACAATTTTCACCAAACATCACATAAATATTCTTTAGGGTGAGTCTGAGCTCCAGGATCATGGATTAGTTTTAAAGCTTTCATTACACCCGAGCAACGCCAGGCTATACTGCTAGTCATTAGTAATTTCATGTGGTTCTTTTTCAAAAAAATTTGGTTCAGCCGTTTCGGAGTCTATAGGTAACAGATACACAGACACACAAACACACACATACACATACACACACAGCAGAGACAAAGCTCCATTTATAAATAAGTTTAGATTTGTTTGTTTTTTTGTTATATGGCATATAAACCTCAATGTCTTATTTAAAGCTAACAAGAATTTTACCATAGATTCATATAAATAAAATATGTATTCTTTGTAAGAAATCAGTTTGTAGATCAGGTTTTATTGATGCATTTTTTAAAGAGGTTCTTGTTGAGAATCAGGTTTATTGCTAGTATCCATATTTTTTCGATATAGCTGTTAATTTTTTTTTTTCAAAAATATGTAGCTAATAACATTTTTTTTTCAAAAATGTATTGCTGGTAATATTTTCTTCTCCAAAAATGTATTGGTGGTATTTTCACTATAAAAATCTATTTTGATACTTTCATATTGTTTTGACACTAGTTTGTCATAGATTGGGCCCTAACAAGTGCTACTACCACGTGTCAGGCTGGAGCTGGGAACAACAACAATTCAAAACTTCCCAATTTAGAAGCTTTACTGAAGGGAAGAAACTGTCTCAAGTGTACTTCCACATTGCATTCACTTACGTGTAAGTACCCTTGAGAAAGGTATTACTCCATCTCTTCCCTCTGGTTATGGGTTAAATAACAGGACAGATTGGGTTTTATAGCTTTGGCTGGCAACCAGTCTACCGCAGAAAGTAATGACAACCTACTGCAAGATAATCTTCTGTCCAGTCAGTCATGTCTCTTGAGACATGATCGGCCAAGCATGTTTCAAGTATGTAGTGACTCTACACCTCTAATGAGTCATGGGATATCTGAATCTGGAATAAAACACATTTCAAAAATTAATGCACTCATCAAGATTTCAAAGTAAAAAATGGTATGTTTATATATCCTGTTTTTATTGGACTACTTAAGAGTGAAATAAATAGATAATACCTAATGAACCAGATGAACCTACCTAGGTTTCACCTAAATGGATAATCAGGAAAAGTTGCCAAGCGGATAACTGTAAATGAAAATAGAATGGTTCTTTTGTTATTATTATTTGCAAAATTTTACTTTGGCCAGTGAATAAGAAGAAGAGACGAGCATGGAGAAGAGAGCACAAAAACTGGACACCAAAACTGGACACCAAAACAGTTCATTTGATGCACATGTTATTGTGCTGTATTAAGAAAGATCAATTCTATTTTCATTTTGAATTATTCACTTGGCAATAAATACTAAAATAGTATGGAATACATCATTTCTTTTAAAAAACTGGGGTAGCCTAATAATTATGGTTAATGGTGTATATATATATATATATATGTATATATATATATAAGTAAGTAAAGTATACCTAGTGAGCCAGACAGACTTACCTAGGTTTCACCTAAACAGATTGTCAGGGAAAGTATTTAGTGCTTTTTTGTTAGTTGATTACTCATGTTGGGGATTTTTCTTTAGGCTACCTGCTGACTCGGTCCAAACTCTTTTGACTGATGTTCATGTACTTAGCTCTTTCTTTTTAAAAACCATTTTTTCCCTTATTCATAGATCTGTGGAAGGTTTTTCATCACAAGTATAGTTATTATGTCTCTTATATATATATATATATATATATATATATATATATAACGGTCATATCACATTGAATACACCGGTTCTCGCTCGATCACCGAAGTTAAGCAACTTTGAGCCTGGTCAGTACTAGATGGGTGACCATTAGAGAATACCAGGTGCTGTAAGCGATTATTGCCGAATGTGTGTTGTGGTGCAGTGGATATCGGCTCGGAAAGGGGAATCAGTGAGCTGAGTTCGGTTTCCAGTCATACACCATGCATTCACTTATGCACTGGTACCCTTGGGAAAGGTATTAATCCATCCCTTCCCTCCAGTTATGTGTTAAATATCTGAGATCTGCTGTTCATGCAATCCGTGGCAAACTTCTGGACCGATTGCTTGTTATCAGCAGTTCCAAAAAGTGTGGATGGTGCTACACAAGCCTTCACCACTCTAAACAATTCTTTATGTGGTAGTTTAACTGAGGTTAGACACTCATATGTCGAAATCGACGGGAGAGTCCATTATATATATATATCCAAGTATGGGTGGAATAATATTCCTTGTCCAAAGAAACACTATTTTTAAAAAGTATTTTTAAAAAGTGCTCGATACAAAGTAGAGCTAATCATAATAAAAAGTGTTGAAACAAAATAGCTACTTTTGTATTGATATTGTAACATATCCATGTTATAATTTCTGAATATATATATATATATATATATATATATATATATATATATAATTATTAACCAGTTATTAGTCACAATTATAGACCAGTAAAATGTTGTATTAAACAGTGTTCAATACATATGTGATGAAGAGCTTTAAATATTTTAAATCAGCAGATAGGGCCAAGAAGAGAAGCTAGACATAATATCCATTCCTGAACTAGAAAGGTTGCTAAATGAAAGGCTCGAAGTCATGTTTGCATGTAAACACCTCAGAAAATATATTTTAGGATTATACAAACCCAGATAAAAATGTTTATGATTCTTGATCAGCTCTTCATTTGTTTGAAGCTCCAGTAATGCATTCTGAAAGTTCCTGTTATGCATTTGAAAAATGTTGGAAAATGAGTTTTTTTTTAATGCCTGAAGATAACAAATGATTGAAACCAAAGTTGTATAATCAGCTGAATTTTGAATGAAAATGGAAAAAGTTTTCATGTGACATATTTCATCCTTAAGAATTTCATTGTGATGACATGGACTATGGATGCTGGGATTTTAAATTTTCATTTATTATTTTTTTATGACATAATCTAACTGATTTGTTTTAGAATTTTCTTTTTCTTTCTATCATTTTTGTTATAATATCTCAGTCTCTGATATCTTATATATATATATATAGTTATGAACTATATGTGCATCACGACACAGAAATTTCTATGTTTCAAGTTAGAACCTTGACATCAGGCAATGTTGGATGTTGGTGTGAAAATGATTTCACAGCCAACATCCAACATTGCCTGATGACAAGGTTCTATCTCAAAACAGAAATTCCTGTGTCACAGTGCACATTTAATTCATAATTATATGATTATATTAAACTCTACAATACTTATTGTAATGAGCACTGTTTATAAAAAAATAAATGCCACAGGACTCAAAACCATAAACCCTTGGATCCTCTTCCCCTTGATTTATATATATATATATATATATATATGCATAATATCAATATAATCAGAAAATATAGATCACCAAACCCACCACAACTCATGGTGGATGCAATATACAAGTGATATATATATATATTAGTCATCGACATACACAAGCCTGTTTTGCTGTATCACAGCTCATCAGTGTGGGTAGTCATCCACTTACTTTCAGCCGTGATCAAAACTTGATTGACTTGATGTCAGTCAGAGTGCCTACCCACTAAGCTATCGGCACATGGCTGAGAGAGGAGGAAATTTTAGCATATTATATATATGTATATATGCAGTGTATACACATGCCAACCACTGGGAGAACTCAATTCATTATTGAGGAGTAATGTGTAAATTGCAGAAGTGGTAACTGTTTTAACATTTTCCTCTCTAGAGAGCTCAATCTTAATAAAAGCATAATTTATTTGTTTTCCATATACAATCCTGTTTCACCTTTTCACAGCTCATCAGTGTGTCTAGACATCCACTTACTTCCAGCCAATATGAAACTCAACCAATTTGGTGTCAGTTGGAGTGCCTATTTCTAAGCTATCAGCACATGATAGATAGATAGATAGATAGATAGATAGATAGATAGAGAAGGAGAGATATACATAAATATATGTGTATATGGATAAAATACAGATGCACACATATATATATATATATATAAATATTAGGCTGTCACATAAAATGATGCATTTTTTGGTTATTTGTTGATCTGGTTGTCTAACAAATTAACCTCCTTAGTATATAAAAATTTCTTGAATTATTCCTGACTTGTTTTATTTCCAGATAACTTTTTTTCATTATAGTGTTATTCATAAGCCCAATAAAAATAATTATAATGAAAAAATGTCAAGTAAACTTACTGTATGAGTACAAACTGGGAAATAGAAAATAATGCCTGTTGCAGACACCTGCTCAGGCACAGTTGTGCTTCTTCATCATCCAAAGAGACCTCTGGTTTATTTAGTAATAAAAACCAACAATAAAATGATCAATAATAAATTTAAAAAGTTAGCTAGCAACACTATAAATAGCCCAAATACTGCATTTGGATCCACAATTATTTCCACTCAGTAGCACCTAGATTAATTTGAAAGTATTGCTGCCCACCAAAATAACCATGAGAATAATACAACAAACAACCCACAATTTAACACAGTAGATTAACCACAATGCATCACTAATGGGTATATAAAAATAGGTGAACAAAAAAACAATGAAACAGATCCTAACCTCTGGGTGTTGGCTTCAATATCCACTTTTATTTTATATATATATGTATATATATACATAAAAAAATCACAAGATCGCCAAAACCTACCGCGGTTTCACACAACGGCTCGTCAGGGCAAAGGCAAACCAAGGACTAATCAAATAAATAGACACCACCAAACAAAGACTAACAGACCAGCCTACCCGACGGGGGAGGGGGAGGTTCAAAAAAAAAAACAAAAAAAAAAAAACAAAGAAAAAATATCCAAAGACTCTAAGCAAGAATTTAGCTTTATGGAATCTACACCTATTCAATATTTCAGTTTTGGCATTAATAAGGTTGTGGGCAGGTTCCATATATATATATATATATATATATATATATATATATATATATTTCCACTGCCTGATGAGGTGCTAATAAGATAGTACTGAAACACAACAGCTCTGATGTTTCAGTAAACTATGTTTTTATTATAAACTTATAATAATAATATTAATATATGTATATATTTATAGAGGAATGGTAGACTTTAGAAAAACATTAGCTACTCATGCATCTACTCATCATTCATTCAGTAATGAATTTGAACTCTCTCAAATACTGGCATGTGTTTACATTGTATGTAACATGCTAATGTCCACCTTCCTATACCGAGCGCCCATATCTCAGAGGTAGAATCACTGATTGATATCAATTTGGTTGGGTTTCAATCCTGGCTAAAAGCAATCAGATGTCAAACCATACTGATGAGCAGTGATACAGTAAAACAGATCTGTCTGCTGATGACTATATATATGTATGCCATTTCGGTCGGGTTTCAATCCTGGGTAAAAAAGCAATCAGAGTCTAACCATACTGATGAGCTGTGATACGGCGAAACAGATCTGTCTGCGGATGACAATATATATATATGTATATAAAAATCAATCTATTTATATATATATATATATATATATATATATATATAAATAAATAAATATATATATATATATATATATATGCAAGTTTTGTTAAAAATGATAGACAAGTTGTTATGGTTAATTTTTTATATAATTTTTCATGTGATCTCATAATTTTTTCCTTTTCAGCAGATAAATTATATAGAAATTGTCCGAATATTTTATTTATCCCAGCAATATTGTTAGCCATTATCAAGGATGAATTTTATTCTACTTTTAACTGAATATATAGGTTGCTATATGTATGTAACTGGAGATAGAGAAATGTATTATTTTTTATACATGCTTCCCACATTGTGTCCATTTTCATAGTTGATGTTATTGAGTGCTGGTCTTTTTTTGTTTATTAATGATGCTTCCATTATTTTTAACCTTTTATTTTTATGTGGATGATACTGTTATATTTCTATTATCAATATTTTCATGGCAATTGTTCTGACGAGCTTTTGCCCTTGGTGCCTCAACCACATGAATTTAAGCATACTACTAGAGTCGGATGTGTGTTGTGGTGCAGTGGATATCGGCTCGGAATGAGAAATTGGAGAGCCGAGTTCAAATTCCAGTTGAATCCATTGTATTCATTTATGCCCAAATACCCTTGGGAAAGGTATTAATCCGTCTCTTCCCCCCAGTTATGGGTTAAATAATAGGACAGATTGGGTTCTATAGCCTTGGTCAGCAATCAGTCTACCGCAGAAAGCAATGGCAACCTACTGCGGGATAATCTTCTGCCTAGTCAGTCATGTCTCTTTCGAGACATGATCGCCCAAGCATGTATCACGTATGGCACTTAATTGACTAACTAGATTGGCATTTAGGTCTCACCTTTTTACCACTGAAATAGTTAAATTCTGCTCTTTTTACTCTAGCAGTTTCTTTTATTGCACTTCCTACATGAGGAACTCCCTTCAGTTTACTTATTTTTTTATATTTATTTCACTCCAAGCAAGGTAGCTTTAACTCCACTGGTACGCAGTAGGTTACAGCGAAAGAAAATGATGAGAAAGAGGGACAGGTTACAGGAGATTTCAGGAAGTGTGTGAGAGAAGGATGAGGACACTGGTGTGATGAGAGGAGAGTGGGCGGAGAAAAGAGCATGAGAGAAAAGAGGCAAGTCAGTGAGACAGGAGATGACTCTTGAACTTACATTTAAATTCTTGGAGGTTGTAGCTGTTGGGAAAGCAAGTATACGGAAGGGAATTCTACAGGCGGGAAGTGTGAGAGAAGATGATGTTAGAGTAGATGTTGTGGTTACATTTTATTGGTTTTACTGTAAAAGATTGGGACCTAGTTGCTAGTCTAGTAGCCGGAGTAAATTCATACATGGGGGACTTCACTGATAGCAATAACCTCCAAAAGTTTAAATGCAATGTCAATTGCCATTATTTATGTCCTTGAATTCCATTCGGATTTTATTCTGTCAATACCCACAGTACCCTGATTATTTTTTTCTTTCAATATAACCTTCTGCTCACCAGTCGTGTTTCTGCCTTGCTTGGGGGTGAAATGATTAAAAAAAATTTCTTGTTCCTTTATTGTCTCCTCTTCTCAATCTATATATATATATATATATATATAAGGCAATATGTGAGTCTGTGTGTGACTGTAAGCTATGTATGTCTACATTTTTTAAGCCACGCCATTCAAACTTTCTAGGGACACATATCTACAGGGAAGCCAGGTCGACACATTTTTTGAGTTTTATGTTCAGCAATTTTCCCTTTCACACTTTTTGGCCAATTGAGCCAATTTTTTACATTTGCTCCATAAAACATGTAAAATTTAAGATAGTTGCTGAATTATGTCACAGAAATCAAATCACATGTGTCAAATGTGACTAAAATGTTCTTTTATTAAAACAAAAATGAGCCTTTATATTTAATTTTTATTTTGACGTTTTAAAAATTCATTTGGTCAACAAAAAAATGTTAATATTTTTCACCGCAATTTTGAAACAAAAGAAAGATTTTTTAAAAAAAGTGTTTTTTCAAACAAAAACAAAATATATAAAAGAAAAAAGTAAAAAAGTGGCTGTAATTTGTGTGGCATTAATGTAACTGTTTTCTCTAAAATTAAATGTCCACATTTTTAAATATTCTTTGAAAATTTCTGAACTGACAGCGTAATAGTTTTCATATTTCTAATATATATATATATATATATATATATATCCAAGGGAATAAAGAACTAAGAAAATATTAACAATGTTCAAAATATTAATTTAGAACAGTGCTCAATATAGAAATAGAGCAATGAATATTTATTATAAATTATAGTTTAGAACATGTACAAATTACAATTTACTACAAAAGTGTACATTCTGTTTCGACATTGAAAGAACAATGTCTCATCATGTATATATTGCTCATTCAGTAATGAATTAGAGCACTCTAGCTATTGGTGTATGATACATCATGGGCTAAAAGTCTGCCTCCTCCTACTCAGCACCCATAGCTCAGAGGTAGAATCGCCGACTGACACCAATTCGGTTGGGTTTCAGTCCTTAGTAAAAAGCAATCAGATGTCTAACCGTACTGATGAGCTGTGATACAGTGAAACAGATCTGTATATTTCTGCATACATGTATGTTAACAACTATGTATCCAAAAAATAACTGGGTCCCACCCATTCACAGTCAGGTTAGCCAAATGCAGACGACAATTCTACTCCTGCAGCTTCCTCTCTCACACTTCCCGCCTGTGGAACTCACTCCCGTATTCTTGCTTTCCTGACGGCTACAACCTCCAGAAATTTAAATGCAAAGTTAATACTCATCTACTAACCACTGGCCTCTAGCTCTCTCCCCTCCCCTGTATAACCTTCCCTTTCTCTCCACCTATGTATCTGTCATCGCACCTTCTTTCTCAGCTTTCTATTGTTCCTTTCTAACTAGTTTGTACTCCTCACTCTTTTCTAATTAATCTTTTTACATTTATGTAGCCCCCTGCACATCAGTGGCATTTCCGCCTTGCTCGGGGTGAAATGATTAAAAAAAAAAAAAAACTATTTTTCACTTTCTTTACTGATGCAATATATATATGCATAATGACTGCGATGGATAAATTGTCGTTATTTTTTATTTTAATTTGATACAATTCGCTCTCCTAAAAAATTGAAAAACGCATCAGTGGCGTTTCCGCCTTGCTCGGGGTGAAATGATTAAAAAAATAAAAAAAAATATTTTTCACTTTCTTTACTGATGCAATATATATATATATATGCATAATGACTGCGATGGATAAATTGTCGTCATTTTTTATTTTAATTTGATACAATTCGCTCTCCTAAAAACTTGAAAATGGCCTGCTGTACTGATGAGCATAAACATCAGAAGCTCCCATACGATGATTTTAAAGTGTCTGGATTTCAATCTTAGGAGAGGTGCAGAGGATTCAGATAGAGTTAGATAAGTCTAATAGGAATCATGAAAGCATTTGGAATTTAGACAGATATCTAGTGATGGCAATGTTATGCAACCCTTCATCTTCCCACAGGGTCCTAGACTTAACCCAGTGGCCTACATCAAGTGACTTCAGCAGGTAGTTCTAGCCTGGCTCAAGAGGGTGGCTGCCGGAAGAATCTCTGTCGAGCAACAGGAATTCACAACATGCAACACAAGCAGCAGAATTCAGTCATAGCTGTTAGACACCTGGCCACCAAAACTCCCCAAACTGCAACCGCCTTGATTATTATGTGTGAGAAACAATTGAGTGAGAGTACAACAAAACTCCTTGTAACACAAAAACATTATGGCAGGATTCATCAACTGAAATAAGGAGATTGTCCAGAAGAGTTGCAGGAGATTCTGAAGTCATCTAGAGGCTATGGTTGAAGCCAATACTGATTTTCAATGCCGATTTTATTGAATACATTTACACTTTAGTATTTCAAGATATTTCTGTGTAATTTTGGTTAATTCTTCTTCTTTTATGTACCTGGTCCCTTCAGGACGAAGGCGATCATGGCCTTCCACGTCTCCTTATTCCTGGTGGCTCTTAGCACGCTTTCTCCTGTAACGTCTCTCAGTCCCCGTTCTGTCATCCACCTGCTCAGGCCTTTTAAATATGTTATCCGCTGCTTGCCTCTGTCTGTATCTGTTAAAATATGATGTCATTTATATTTTCATTTTTTTGTAATTTAAGCAGCAGTTCATCCATCACAGACAATTCTTGGTCCTTACGTTTACAGCACCTGGTATTCCCAAATTGTCACCCATTTTAAAAACTGACCAGGCTCGATGTTGCTTAACTTCAATGATTGGGCAGGAACTGGTATATTCAACACGATATAGCCATAGACACACACACATACACACACACGCACATATATATTCACACACTAATCACACACACACATATATATGTATTTTCTCTTTGAGTGTGTTTGCATTTTATAAATTCTGTCAGTTATGTGCAATATGTAATACACAGTTGGAAGATCATGTCTCAAAAAAGAAATGACTTACTTGACAGAAGTTTTTCCCACAGTAGTTTGCTATCATTTTCTGTGGTAGACTGGTTACCAACCGAGGCTACAGAACGCAATCTGTCCTGTTATTTAACCTATAGCTGGAAGGAAGGGATGGATTAATACTTGAGAATTTGCATGTTAGTGAATGTAACAAATCCAACTGGAACTCGAATTTGGCTCACAAATTTCTCATTCTAATTTGATATCCACTGAACCACAACACACATTTTATGAATTCAGTGATTAGTGGGGGGGTCAGTTTATTACTTCATAACAATAGAAAACCGGTCCCCCATTTTGTGACCAGTAAAAGGCTTAATCATGTTTCTATCATATTCAGTGAGTCAGTTAAGTGCCATACGTTATACACGCTTTGGGCGATCATGTCTCAAAAAAGGAGGAAGAGATGTATTATAGTATTAAGTAATAATTAGTGGGGGGGTCAGTTTATTACTTCATAACAATAGAAAACCGGTCCCCCATTTTGTGACCAGTAGAAGGCTTAATCATGTTTCTAACTATCATATTCAGTGAGTCAGTTAAGTGCCATAAGTGATACCCACTTTGGGCGATCATGTCTAAAAAAAAGACATAACTGACTGAGCAGAAGATTATCTTGCAGTAGTTTGCCATTGTTTTCTGCAGTAGACTGGTTGCCAGCTAAGGTTATAGAACCCAATCTGTCCTATTATTTAACCCACAACTGGAGGGAACAGATGAATTAATACCTTTCCAAAGGGTATTTGTGCGCAAGTGAATGCAAGTAATTCAAGTGGAATTTGAACTCAGCTCCTCGATTTGTTGTTCCGTGTCAATAACCACTGCACTTTATAAATTACTTAACTGTAAAAACAGTTTAAATATTTGTTTTTGGTTTTTTAGCTAGGAGTGTAGTATTGTGTGTTTTTTTTAAAACTTATACATGTCAACTCATTCCATAAAAATCCACAAGCAAGTCAATATATTCAAATTTCTCTGTGCATTGGTGAAGATAACAAGTACAAATGCATCCATATCTACTGACACAACAGTCAGACATACAGACAAACAGACAGACAAACAGACATACAGACAAATAGGCAGACAGACAACACCCTCCTTCGCATTTGTGTGCTTATTCCCTACCAAACACCCACTCACTTGGTTCTGCAAAACAGAATGATATGTCCATGTGGGGATTTCATTTACAGAATTGGGGGTCAGTGAACTCTCCTACCTACTGTAGACAAAAGAAAAGATGGAACGAAAGATGAAGGTATTTGACTGAAGATTTTTGTTGTTATTTTCAAAGATTCTTTCTTTCTCTCTCTCTCTCTCTCTCTTGAATCTGTCTTTTCTCTCTCTCTCTCTCTCTCTTTCTTTCTCTTAATAGTCTGCTGCTAATCAATTAAATCTTGATTCCTTACCATTTTTTTTTCATCTTTTTCTTCTTCTTGTTACCTTCATTTTCTGTCGTTTATTCTTTGAATTTCTCTCGTGGTTGTTTTTCTATGTTATCATTCTTCATTGATATACTTTCCTTATTTCTTCAAATTCTTTCCTTCTATTTTTTTCCTTCCTTTCTAACCATATTTTCCTTCTAATTTTTTTCATTCTTTTTAAGTTTATTTTTCTTCCATATTTTTTCTTTGCTAAAATCTTTACGCATTCTCTATTTTCCTTTTCACACTGAAAAAAATTTTCTTCCTTTTTTTTATTTTCTTCATTTGATTTCATTTGTTTTTTCACTGATTTTCTTTTTATTTATATTTTTCATAGTTTTTGTCACATTTTTCATTTTTATCTTAAAATTTTATTTTTAAAATTTTATTTTTCATCTTTGAATCTATTTTTTAATTTCAAATTCATTCATTTTTTAACATACCGCCTTATTGTCAAATAATGTTCATTCTTTTTCCTGATTTATTTTTCATACACACCCAATATTTACCTTCTTAATTCTCTTTCATTCTTTTTGTCTTTCCCCACTAATTGTTCATTTTCTTCTTTCTTTTTCTTTTTTGAGAATTTCTGTTAATATTTAAGTCTTCTTCCACTTTTCTTAAAATTATTTGTCTTCTTCTTTTTTTCTTTCTTTCTTTTCTTTCTTTTCTTCCTTTCCTTCCTTCCTTCCTTCCTTCCTACCATTCCTTCCTTTCTTCCTTCCTTCCTCCTTTTCTTCCTTTCTTTCAACTTTGTTTCCCATCCTCCTCCTACAGGTCTTTTTCTCACTTCTTCCTTATCTATAACCATTCTTTATTTGTTCCCCCTCCTTTGCTTCTTCTTCCTTTCTATCACTCCTTCTTCACTCTTTCTTACCACTCTAACCATTTCCATCTGCTTTTTTTTCCCCTTATTTTCCATTCATTACATCCTACTTTTCCCTTTGCATCTTGTTTTTCACTTCTACGACTTCACCATATTCCCTTTTTGCTTTTTACATTTTTTTCTTTTCATTTTCCAATCTCATCTTCTCTCCAATGTCTCTTGGACATTTACTGTCTCGTGTGTCTATCATGAAATTTTGAAAAGCCATTAGAAAATCTTTTTGTTTGTTTCACCATTTACCGACTTGCAGGTGTGTTTATCGTCTTGCTTCACTGTTTCTTTCTTCCACAGTTAGCAGTTTCTCCAATCTATAAACCAATAAGGCCTGAAAAACCACTTCTATACATTATGGAGTGAATTTTAACAGAGATTTTGCTTATAAATGTACACATATATATATATAAATATACTGTTTCTGGAATTATTTTTTTCACCTACACATTTGGCACACCAACGCATTTATGATGGTTGACATCTTTATTCATATTTATACACATAAACAAGCAAGAAAGATGAAATGTACACATAGGCATGCATATATGATGCACACATTTATTTTTCAATAAAGACATAGCTGCCATGTGGGATGATGGATATACAAAGGTGCCTTAGTAATATGACATATATATATATATATATATATATATATATATATATATATTATATGGGTTATGTCTTGAAGGCTGTCACAATGCGTTGAGCAAAATAAAGGATGGTAATGAATTGCTTAATGTTTAATAATAATGTTTAATAAATAGCTAATACCCAAACACTTCTTTACTTTCCTTTATTTTACTCAATGCATTGTGACAGCCTTCAAGACATAACCCATATAACTATTTTACAGAATGCTTCAGGCAAATTACAAAAGTTTACTATATATATATATCAGCATGCAGTGTGAGTATAGAAGAATCCAAAGGAGTATATCCTGTACATACAGTGGTAGGATAACTCTCTAAGAGAGCTCTAAACATATATGCATATAAATATATATAGAGCAAATATAAGAAAAATTAAGACAGACACATTATTTCATGGTGAATTGGAAGTATGGGGCCTATTTCAGGTGAATCATCATCAGCTTCTGTCTTTATTTAACACAGAATTTTACACAAATGAGATTCACAAAGACCTAAAAAAACGAATAAAAATAACGGTCACTCCCTTTTTTTAGGTCTTTGTGAATCTCATTTGTGTAAAATCCTTTGGTAATTAAAAATGGAATCTGATGATGGTTTGCCTGAAATAGGCCTATACTTCCGATTCACCATGAAATAACTTGTCTGTCTTAATTTTTCTTATATATATATATAATGTATATTTGGGCAGTAACAATTTTTATTAAGTTTTTCCAGCATCTTGTCATTTTTCTGTTTTCTTGGAGTTAAGGAATATAAAAATTGTCCTTAATTTTTATCATCCCAAGCACTTTCACACATTCTGTAGCCATTTTTAAGGGTGTTTTGTCTCTGGTGTTGTTATTTTTCTTTATATTTTGACTGTTACATCGTACTTTATTTTTGTTTTCGAAAAAGTAGTGTTCATTCCAAGCCCTCATTGCTACATGTGACTGGAATTCACATGAGCATCTTTCTTTATTAAAAACTTTCAATACTCCATTTCTACTATTAAATAATAATAAGTTAATGGTATGAGAGAAAATATTTGATATATAGAGCTTTTTAAATAGCAACATGTTTCTGATATTGAGATCTGTACACAATTCTTGCATTTTTATCAGATTTCTCCTTAATAGCTTTTGTAAATTATGGGTTAATAAATGCTTTTTTTTTTTTTGCATATTGGTTTGATAAGTGACATGTAAGGTGTATATTCATGCAGGTGTTAGTGTGTTCAATATATGGTTATAGAAGTGGACAAAATTACTTGGAATGATAAAATTTATTGACAATTTTAAAAATCTTTTAATCCAATAAAATAAAAAAAGTGTTAGGAAGATGGAAATACTAAATAAAAATTAATTAAATCATCTTCTCAGCCTTATTTGATGAAAGATGTTTGAAAGAAAGATTGCTACCCAAATACACATTAATTATGCATGTGCACATGTGTGTGTGTGTGTGTGTGTGTGTGTGTAAAAATATTTAACTAATTTCATAGAAAAATGTGTACAAGTTTGTTACATTTTGAATGTTTCAATCAGAAATATCTACAGACATCTCATTCCCACACATACACATATCCACTTATATTAATTAACATTAGTAACCAACATAGACACACACATTGATACACTTTATCATCCAAAGGATTTCTCACACATATGTTTTTTTAAATTGTCCATCATTTTAATACAATTATCACATCTATTGATACGCACACATAGATGTAAACAGATATGCATTTCTGTTCATGTGCACAAAAAGTCCACACACATACATTTAAAAATAATAATCTATTGCTTTAATACACATGACACATATCTGACCAATAAGAATCAACCCCAAATCGTGGCATACCAGTATACGGCCTCTTTGTAATTTTTTTATTTTTAACTTAATCTCTCAAGAAGCTTTAATAAAAGTGAAATATGTGAGATCAAAATATGTTTCCTACTTTGTTTACTTTATTCTGTCATATATATATATATTTTTTTTTTAATCATATCACCCCGAGCAAGGCGGTAATGCCACTGGTGTGCAGGGGGTTATGTAAGAGTGAAAAGATTGGAAAAGAGAAAACCCGGAAACCACATCCTAAACAGGGAACAAGAGATGAGCCTCTTCACCTGTTCAATAGACATGGGTGGAGTGTGAACCGGGCGATAGTTCTGTCTATCTACTCCAATTGAAAAAAAAATAAACAAAATAGAAAAGTGAAAAGATTAGAAAAGAGAAAACCGGAAACCACATCCTAAACAGGGAAAAAGGGATGAGCCTCTTCACCTGTTCAATAGACGTGGGTGGAGTGTGAACCGGGCGATAGTTCAGTCTGTCTACTCCAATTATACATATATATATCAGAAAAATTAAGGCAGACACGTTATTTCATGGTAAATCAGAAGTTTAGGCCTATTTCAGGCAAACCATCATCAGCTTCCATCTTTATTGTACAAAGGATTTAACATGAATAAAAAAATTTTACACGAATAAAAAATTTTGTGTAAAATCCTTCATACAATAAAGATGGAAGCTCATGATGGTTTGCCTGAAATAGGCCTAAATTCCTGATTTACCATGAAATAACGTGTCTGCCTTAATTTTTCTTATATTTGTTCTATATGTATTTATACAAATATATATTTAGAGCTCTCTCAGAGAGTTATCTTACCACTGTGTGTACAGGATACTCCTTTGGATTCTTCTATGCTCATACTGCATGCTGATTATATATATATATATATATATATATAAAGTAGAATCCTTGGTACTTTTTAAGGTAAATTCCACAGGGGATTAAATCCAATGAGAACTCAATGTTTACATTTAACAGAGTATTATAATAATGAACATGAGTTGGATGTTTTTATAAACCCATTGGTAATATTATATTTCACAGCTCTCTCATAGAGACTGCTCCTCAGACCAGATTCATACAACCATGAATGGGTTAAAATTATCCAGATAAAAGTCAAGGAAAAAAAGAAGGAAAAAACAGAAAAAAAGGGAAAAAGAAAAAGAAGAAAAAAAGAAAAAATAGGGGAAAGGAGGTTAGCTTAACAGTGTCAGATAATGGAGTATATATTATATCTAGACGACAAGATGGCCTTGGCCTAGAATTAGAAAGAAAGTGGTTATGAAAGTCAGTATATTTGACTTGGATTTTTAGTTGTCTATTTTAAGATGCATGACATTAATATCTAACACAGGTGGAATTCTTCAAAGCAGTCAATATTTGTGCTCACAAAAAGTCATATGTTTGAGCATATTGGCATTGTTCAAACCTCTGATCATGTCAAATTGTAAAATAAACAGAAATGCATAAGAGCAAAAATCTGCAACAGCGCTTGTGTAGCTTCTCTAGATGATGGCTGTTCTTAGAAAATAAGTAGTTAAATATTATATATATATATATACACTACCAGTCATAATTATTAGGCCACCCCAGTTTAATTTATTGCCAAGTTGATAATTCTAAATTATTTTGTTTTTACTACTTCGCAATATTTTACAAGGCAGTCGGGAAGCCTTTGCTTTGGCCAGCCAATAAGAAGAAGAGACTAGCATAGAGAAGAGAGCACAAAAACTGGACACCAGAACAGTTCATTTAATGCATATGTTATTGGGCAGCATTAACAAAAGAACCATTCTATTTTCATTTAGAATTATCCACTTGGCAATAAATACTAAAAATAGTATGAAATACATCACTTTTTTAAAAAAACTAGGGTGGCCTAATTATTATGACCAGTAGTGTATATATATATATATATATATATATATATATATATATAATTATAAATAAAAAAAGAAGTGGTTTGAAGGTAAAATCACAAAGGGATTCCATTAATAATTATTATTAAAAATGAAATATTAAAACTGATCCAGCCAGAGAGCTCAGGGTAATTATAATTATATATTTACACAGCTGATATTTATTACATATAAAAATATTCAAATTTTCCAAGATTGTATGATCATTTCAAGATTGTATGGATGTGCATTTTGGAGCAGTTGATATCGACTTGGAACGACAAATTGGGATACTGAGTTCAAATTCCTGTTGAATTCCTAGTATTTACTTATGCACAAATACCCTTGGGAAAGGTATTAAACCGTCTCTTCCCTCCAGTTATAAGTTGAATTATAGAACAGATTGGGTTTTATAGCCTTGGCTGGCAACCAGTCTACAGCAGAAAGCAATGGCAACCTACTGCAAGATAATCTTCTGCCCAGTCAGTCATGTCTCTTTCGAGACATGGTGACCTAAAGTGTGTATCACATATGGCACTTAACTGACTGTTGGTCTTCACTCAACCTTTTCAAATTTTTTTCCAAATTTTTTCTTTTTCAATCTCAAACAGAGACCGAATATGAAAATAATTTACCCTAAAAATTTACCTCAGGATTAAAAGCAAAAAGATAACATCGTTAATTTATAATATAATTAAATTATAGGGCTAAACAGAAGAAAAATGACTATTATAAGGAATATTAAAATGTATATTTATCATCACTTTATAAAACAACTAGCAGTATAGCCCAGCATTGCTTGGGTGTAATGAAAGCTTTAAAACTAATCCATCGTCGGGAGCTCAGACTCTTTGGACGTTGGCACGAAAAACTAAAAAGCAATAGTTGTTTCCAGTTAAAGCGAAACCGTAGACTCAAAGAAAAATGAATGGATGTAAGTCAAATTTTGATTTTCTGGTATCGATATCAAATTTTCTGCACTATTTTAAGAACTGCAACCTTGAAACTTCTGAATATCGTTTCTTATGTCTTTGTCTATGAGTGTATCAAATTTGATTAAAATTGGACCACTCCTTTTATAACCTGATTTTTTCAATTATCGATTTTTGATATTTATTGGGGGTACCTCAACACAAAACCTAGCTAAGAACACTCACAGATGCTTATAGTACAACTGTGTAAATTTTCAAGAAAATTGGTTCAGCTGTTTTGGAGTCTATAGATAATGGATGCACACACACACACAGACACACACACACAAAGACAAAGTTCCATTTATAAATATGTTTAGATAAACATTGCGGAGAGGTGAAGGTAGTTAAAATAATAATAGTGGAAATGGAAAAACTATCCTTCTGCCGTATATACAAAATATTCAAAAGAAAACCAAAATCAAAATACTCTAATTATCAATTTAGCAGCTAATAACATAAAATTAATTAAGATTCATCAAAATCTGAGAGATCTTTTAATAGCAGATGGTTTGAAAAGTTGTTCTCCAAACAGCAAACACAATAATATTCTCATCTGAAAATTAAAATCAGCTGAAAAATAATTATGTACCAACTCCAACATCATCATCAAAACCTATAATTATGTACCAACTCCAACATCATCATCAAAACCTATAATTATGTACCAACTCCAACATCATCATCAAAACCTATAATTATGTACCAACTCCAACATCATCATCAAAACCTATAATTATGTACCAACTCCAACATCATCATCAAAACCTATAATTATGTACCAACTCCAACATCATCATCAAAACCTATAATTATGTACCAACTCCAACATCATCATCAAAACCTATAATTATGTACTTCTCAACCACCAAAACTGCTAGTAAAATTAAAGTTTATCCTCAGTCCTGAGCATGACTGTAAACTGCATCTGGCAGCAAGGACTCTAATTGGGAGGTTCTGAGGGGAATGGAACCGCTTCTTAATTGCTTTTGCTCCCAGGCCCACCCTGACCCAGAGTGGTAGTATCTGTTAGGGTCCCAGCTATGGGAAAATAGTTTATTTCCAAACTAGGGTCAAAAAACATTATGAAAGTATAAAAATACTTTTGTAGAAATATATATATATATATACACAAAAATAGACTTTTATAGAAAAAATATACATTTTTGAAGGAAGAATATTACCAACAATACATTTTTGAAGGATACAAATTATTACCAGCAATACATTTTTGAATACAAAATTAGAAGATATCTTTAGTTCTCTAAAATAAAAAAATAAAAGCAATTTTTCATCACAATCTGACTAAATCAACCTTCTAATAACTGAACATTAAAAAAAAAGACTTAAAACCCCACCTTTTGGCATTAAATAACCCACAGAAGTTGATGTACCATTAAACAAAAATCAAACACAAGCTCAAACAATCTATCCTAGATGACACAAAAAATTTACTAAGTTAAGAAAAAATCCCACAGAATCTTTAAAAATTTACAATCTATCCTAAATTACACAAAAAATTTACCACGTTAAGGGAAAATTCAACAAAATCTTTAAAAATGTACGTAAATAAACTAATCTCTGAAATCAATGCTGAGGTTGGTAACTTAAAAATCAAGAAGATTGTTAGTGATTAGCAACCAGGATATCTTTATGGTAATCTAAAACCCATAACCCAGGTTTTCCTCTCCGACCAATCATATCTTAAATAGCTACACCTCTATGCCAGCTATCAAGAACCCTGCATCAAATAATTTCTCAATAAACACTCAACAGTTACAGCATTGCATCAACAAATGAATTCCTCTAAATATTAAAAACAACAAATCCCATCAGTAATACTATAGCTTTGCTTGATGTTGAAAACATGATTACCAAAATCCTGGTTGAAAAGACAATAAACATAATTAGTGACTGCAACTACAAATACCCATCAATCCTTCTGTAAAAATTTGATCAATAGCTGCTCAAAAAGTACTTCTTTAATGTACTATAAAAGCTCCATTTTATGATCATAATAGCAACATCTAGATCCAAATTAATGATGTCAGTATAAAAAAAAACATGAGGTTCTATTTTCTTTATTTTTTATATATTCTATATTGAAAACAAAGTTTTTAAAACAACCAATTAACCAGAAATTTATGTAAGGTATGTTATTGACCTTTTTGTTTTGATAAAAATAAGGACAAAATTAGAAATTTGAAATCAATTTTTGACAAAACTCAATACTAAAATTTACATAAAACTAATGATTAATAACAAAATTCCATTCCTTGATTTGAATATAGAATTAAAACCCAAAGAATTTACCACTTACCTGTGTAAAAAACAGGTAAGTGGTCTACAGCTATATCGTGTTGAATACACCGGTTCCCGTCCAATCACCAAAGTTAAGCAACATTGAGCCTGGTCAGTACTTAAATAGGTGACCATTTGGGAATACCAGGTGCTGTAAATGTAAGAACCAAGAATGGTCCACTGGTCCTCCAGGTTTGGGGGTTGGGTGCAGGGCTAACAACCCTGCCCCGTAAAAAACAGTTTGTTACAGAAATAGCAACAAAGAAAGTTGCTGCCCTATGCACCATCTGGGTGTGATGGATAAATGATGATGATGATGATGATGATGTGTAAAAAATGCACTAGTATGAACTCTTGTTCTCTGAATGATGATAGCCAATATCTGGAAAGATATAAAATAGCACTGATAATAAAGTTCTTAAATAGATGACACCAAAATTCTTCTTCCCAAGGCATATTTTTGAGTGAAGTAAATCATAAAAAGAAACAATAATTTTCTCAACAACCTCAGTGATAAACAAATAAAGTTATTCTTCCAAAAAATAGACAACACCAGTAATAAAAATGCCACACAACAAAACATCAACATATTTTACTGTAACCAAATGCACAATGCTTATAAGCAGGACAAATTTGCTATATAAAGAATTATTAAACACCATACTTATGCCATCATTTCTGACAAAACATGTAAAATTTATTATATATTACAGAAAATGGAAGACCACAAACCATTTTGTCATTAATTTAAATAACCACATAAAATCTAAACTAGCAATGTCCAGTAAAGTATATGAATTTCAATGCCCAGCACAAGACTGTGTTTCTTGTAATATACCAATTACATATTTTGAGTAAATTACCACCTCCTTGAGAAGATGTCATACATATCACTTATCAGACAAAAATACCTTAAAAAACGTTTATTAATCCATTTTTTCTTTTAATGGCAAAGATCCTTATGTAAATAGGAGAATATTAAAAAAGAAACCTTGCAACAGTTATGATGTCTGCAGATTTTGCCAAGAAGAGAAGTAAGTTATAGTGAAGCTATAGGGACATGGTTAATGTTTATTGATTCTCCTTACAATTACGTAATTATCAGAAGGTTGTCAGCAGGTTGGAGATTGGAATGTGTGGATTTGTGGAAGAATAAAACTATACATTTTGCCTGTTTAAATAGAAATTTATTAATGGAAAAGAATAGCATGAATTGGTAGAAGATAATGTTCAATGAGAAACAGTATTAAGAAGTTAAGGGTATCAAGAGTTTGTAGTACTCTTTACAAGAGTGAAGAAGAAGAAGGTGAGAGGTGAGAAAGTTTGAGACAATAATAACTATTGCTTGACGTTTGCCAAGGGTATGTGTTAATTGCTCATCATCTTAGCCCTCTTAGCTTTGAGCGATCATGTCTCCAAAGAGACATGACTGACTGAGCAGTAGATTGCCATTGCTTTCTGCAGTAGACAATTTTTAACAGCAGGTTATATTTTAGGGTTTTAGCTACAGGATCTAAACTGTTTAGATTAGAATTAAGATTAAATAATTATGGTATACTTGAAGCTACAGGGAGATGGTTAATGCTCATTGTATCTGCCTTGTGTCATACATAACCAAACACCCTTCAACTTACTATTATTCGTTATCATCAGAAGGTTGTCAGCAGGTTGGAGATTGGAATGTGTGGATTTGTGGAAGAATAAAACTATACATTTTGCATGTTTAAATAGAAATTTATTAATGGAAAAAAATAACATGACTTGGTAGAAGTTAATGTTTAATTTGAAACATTATTTAGAAGTTAAGGGTAGAGTTTGTCGTAGTCCTTGTTGGATGTAGGCAGGAGGTAAGAGGTGAACGATGAAGAAGAAGGTAAGAGGTGAGAGGTGAGAGAGAAAGTTTGAGACAATAATAATAACTATTGCTTGACTTTTGTCAAGGGTACATGGTAATTGCTTGTTATCTTAGCTCTCTTAGCTTTGGGTGATCATGTCTTGAAAGAGACATGAATGACTGAGCAGAAGATTATCCTTCAGTAGGTTGCCATTGCTTTCTGCGGTAGACAATTTTTAACAGCAATTTATATTTTAGGTTTTTTTCTACAGGAGCTAAAAGGTTTAGGTTAGAATTAAGATTAAATAATTATGGTATACTTAAAGCTACAGGGAGATGGTTAATGCTCATTGTATCTGCCTTGTGTCATACATAACTGAACTCCCTACAACATACGTTATCATCAGAAGGTTGTCAGCAGGTTGGAGATTGGAATGTGTGAACTTGTAGAAGAATAAAACTATACATTTTGCATTTATTAATGGAAAAAAATAACATGACTTGGTAGAAGCTAATGTTCAATTTGAAATTATTAAGAAGTTAAGGGTAGAGTTTGTAGTAGTCCTTGCAAGAGTGAGTTTTTGTGTATGTAGACAAGAATGTATGCATATGTATATGTGAGCATTTGTTGGGTAGGAATGTTTTTGAAGTGATTGCTCAGTGTGAATGGTGAAAGGCAGGAGGTGAGAGGTGAACAATGAAGAAGGAGGTGAGAGAGAAAGAGAGAGGCAATAATAATACAATCGCTTGATGTTTGTCAAGGGTACATGTTAAGTATGCTCATCTCATTTTTTTCTTACCTATAGTCAAACTTGCTGTTGAGAATTCACTCCCAGATGTGATTCTGGCCTTTCCATTGGACAATAAACATTTCACATTGAGGTGTGAAATTTTGTGAGTTTTGTGTGTGTTAAGCAAAAAATTTGAGAAAATTTGTTTATTTCTAACAATGAGTCAGATTAGAAATTTTAAAATTTGTCCTCTAAGCTATGAGTATAAATTTTAAATTTAGAACTTGCTTTGTTCACCACAATAGTATCATTGATACTAGAATGCGAAAGGTTGCCAAATGAAAGGTCCACTGCAATGTTTTGATGTAAACACCTTAGAAAATATATTTTGGGCTCGTACAAATCCACATGAAAGTGATTACGGTATTATTTTGCTAGTCTTGACCAGCTCCTCTCTTATTTTAAAATTCCACTTATGAATTCTCAAAGTTTTTTGATGTACTTGAAAAAGAATTGGATGATCAGTTAATATAAAACATCTGAAGATATCAAAAAGTGAAAATTGGCTGATCTTTTGAATTCGAATATATATATATATATATATATATATATAACAGTAGCTACTCTAGCTTCTATGCATCATTCATTCAGTAATGAATTAAAGCACTCTGGCTACTGGGGTATGATACATCATATGCTAAAAGTCTGCCTCCTTCTACCGAGTACCCATAGCTCAGAGGTAGAATTGCCAACTGACGCCAATTCAGTCGGGTTTCAATCCTGGATTAAAAGCAATCGGATGTCTAACCGTACTGATGAGTTGTGATAACAGCAAAACAGATCTGTCTGAGGATGACTATATATATATATTTAAAGTACATATATTTTGGCAGCATCTTTTCTTTTAAGCAAGTTGTGTTAAATGTTAGAGACAACATTGTATCATATATTTTCTTTTGAATTTTTTCATATTTTCTGATTAGACTTTTTATTTTAGAATTATATTTGTATAAAATTTGTCCAAAAGTTGTCCTAGTACTTTTGAACATCATCGTTCATCATCAGGGACTATATTACAGTTTAAAAATCAAATATTGAGGAGTTAGGTGGCTAGAAGTAAAATGTGATATGGTTACAGAAATTGTTTGACAACCATGACTGGGTTCTTCTCCTTGTGTAATATAATAATCTGGCCCCACCCGAAGAAGGAAGCTGATACAAGCGGGGGCGTTTTCCGGCCGTTGAAAGGAACGGATGGTTGTTTGACCTTATTTCCGGTAGTAGCGGAAATGGCCACAAGAGGCAGACAGAACAGGTGTCTCTGAGAATTTACGTAGGCGTCGCGTAGGCGTCGCGTGATCAAGGCAAAACCGGAAGAAACGAGTCCCCGGTTTTGGAAGATATATAAAGACTGCGAAAAACACAGTCTTGCGAATCAGTTTTGACGGTCTCCAGAAGTAGACAAGAAGAAGAAGAAGGCAGTCAGCCTCGACAGAAGAGTCTCGAGAAGTCGAAGAAGAAGCTAGACGAGCTAAGAGAGGTTACACTCACGTCGAACCCCACGTCAGCCCCTGGAAGCGCTCCCTCAACTCTCTGTCCACTAGGCGACACGGTCCATCGTCGTTAATAAAAATATTAATATATTTTTATATATACATGTTTGTCTGTTTCTTGCTATATAACACTTGTTTAGCATGGTGCAGAGTCCTGTTGCCATACATAGGGCCTTCTAGCCCTCACCTTCTTGACACAAGAAGAAACTTGATGTAGGAGTCAGTATTGAGTCACCAATAAATTCAGAAGTTCTTTTCTTATCAAAATGATAAGCTGCCGTATCTTCATAATTAGCATCTGAATCCTCTGCACCACCCTAAGATTGTCCCACAAACACATGGGAACGTTTGTATTGGGGTGTCTGGTGTAAATGCCAAGCAGTACAGCATATCATTCCAAATTTTGGGTGTTGTGAATTGTGTTATGGTGCTCTTTTTCTCACAGATGATGCCCAACTGACCCTACTATCCTGTTCAAAATTCAAAACAAAGAATGTACATGCTCAAAATTAAAACATAAAGTGGTGACAGTTTGCCTATCGCATCCTGCACACACTCACACACGCATATACACATTCATGATTTAAAAGTGTTTTGTGACATGGAAATTTCTATGTTTCAAGATAGAATCTCATCATCAGGCAATGTTGGATGTTGTTGTAAAATCATTTTCAAGTTGGTTGTGAAAATGATTTCACAACATTTAATTCATAATTTTATGATTATATTAAGCTCTGCAATATTTATTGTAATGCACACTGTTTATAAAAAGATAAATGCCACAGGACTCAAAACCATAAAACATTGGATCTTCTTCACTTGGATTTATTTATATATATATATATATATATATTTTAAGGAAACTTGGTTTTAAACAACCAACAATTTGAAATGAATTGTTTGAACATTATTTTTTATTGATACTTGTATTTAAGTAGGTATTCTGTTTTTAATGAAACAGTATTATATATTTATATCTACCGGCCTGATTATTTAGGATAAATTTTTATTACAAAAATGTGTGTCATTTGGCAGGATTCGAACCTGAGACCCCTATCTACAAATTATTTAATCAGATATGTCTGATTAAATAAATTGCAAACACTAGGTCTACTTATTTTTAATAAAATCCATTCATACTCACGGATAATCTTTTGCATATTACAATCGAAAGATGTCAAAAATAAGCTGTAACGTTGACAGATATTGTTATCATTCATTTCTCAAAGTACCCAAGTACTTTCAACCTCTTTCCAAGATCATCTTCAGGGGTGTGATTTATGGTAACAAAAAAAAAATGTACAGTAACTTTTAGCAACACAGTTTTGCAGTTATTTTTTTGTGACCCAGCCACAAAGAAAATGTTGATAATGTAGATGTATGCTCCAGGATTCTGGTTGATTTCAACACAACAATTTTGGCAATTTTATTTCTCCAGGATACATAGTAGGCAGCATAGATGGAAGCTTTCCATGTGTTTTTCCTGGTTACTGTATGTTGTCCAGGTTTTACTGTCGTAAAGCAGAGTACGTAGGATATGTGACTGGAATAACTTTAGTTTGGTGTCCAAGATTAGCTGACTGTTATTCCATAATCTGATACTTAATTTGGCCATCCCAGCAGCTGTTTTGCAATGTGTTTGATAATTTCCATGTCAAGTGATAAGGCGTTGTTGATAGTCAAGCACAGTGATCTCTAACTTCAAGCAGCATGTCATCAATGCTGATTGATGGAGGTGCAGAAACAGCTTGACCCATGACATTTGGTTGTTACATTAATGGTCAGCACAAATTTCTTATAGAAATGATTGAAAATCATATTTTAAAGATCATGTTCAGTGTGCGTGGTCAGTGCATTTCTCTGCTGAGTACTGAATGCACCTTGGTCTTTGCCCCCAGGTGAAACGAGATGAATAATTTTCTTTTGCTTATTGTGTGTAAGTAGACACTTTCTTCAGCTTGTTTGAACACGAAGATGACAAACAAAGATGGTGGTAAAATGCATTCTTGTTTTATGTCAATCTGAATTGCAAAGGACATTGAAAATTCATCATCATAGCTGACTATACCTTGTGAAAGACAAAAGTAAAAGTAGTCAGCTATGATATATATATATATATATATATATATATAGTCATCCGCAGACAGATCTGTATCACTGCTCATCAGTACCGTTAGACATCCAATTACTTTTACCCAGGATTGTAACCCAACCAAATTGGCGTCAGTTGGCGATTCTACCTCTGAGCTATGGGTGCTCAGTAGGCAAACTTTTAGAGTATGATGTATCATACACCAGTAGTTAGAGTGGTCTTATTCTTTACTGCATGAGCGATGCAATATATATATATATATATATATATATATATATATTAAAATTATTATTATTAAAAGTTATTTTAAACTTCTTCCAGTTACATGTTCATAAAAGTCTCTTTTGTACATTTGAAAATATTGGAAAAACAGTCATTATAAATTGCCTGAGGATACCAAAAGGTTGAAACCAGAGTGGCACGAATAACTGGTTTCATAATTATATATATATTTGTGTATTTAGGCAACAAATTTCTTTTTAAACATGTCAGATTTTTAAAAAATTGCAAACATTATGTTTGCTAATTTTTAATAAAATCCATCTCATGAATAATCTTTCACGTATTAAAATTAAAAACTGTCAGAAATGAGCTGTAATGCTGACAGATGTTATTTTCATTCATTTCTCAAGGTACCCAAGCACTTTCAACCTCTTTCCAAGATCATGTTCAGGGGTGTGAGTTATGGTAATAAATGTAACCAAAAAACTATGTTGCTAAAAATTACTGTACCTTTTTTTCTGCTTCAAATATAATGGTTGACAAATTGCTCATGTTCATTGGAACGTGAAAATTATCCTAAATGAAATTTTTTTATATATTGTAATGTCATGGTCAGGCACGTATTAAAGCATGAAAAAAACTGTTCTTTTTACAAACAAACATTTTAGAATGTTACTACATTATTCATAGCAGATTCTATTAATTGACGGCTTAAGTGTTTTAATGAATATTGCCTTGAAAATCTGTAGCTTACTTTTGTTGTTTTCTTGGTGTAGGATAGTTGTATTATCGGTCATTATTTTTTTATATTGTGAATGTAGACAGGAGCGTTGTTGTAGATATTGAGAAATGAATGAAAATAACACCGTCAATGTTACAGCTCATTTTTGACATCTTTTGATTGTAATACGCAAAAGATTATCTGTGAGTATGAACGGATTTTATTAAAAATGAGCAAACATAATATTTGCAATTTTTTTTAATCTAACATATATATATATATATAATATATATATATTATTCCGGTCATCACGTTGAATACACCGGTTCCTGCTCGATCACTGAAGTTAAGCAATGTTGAGCCTGGTCAGTACTAGATGGATGACCATTTGGGAATACCAGGTGCTGTAAGTGTTTATGGACGGATGTGCATTGTGGTGTGGTTGTCGGCTTGGGGAGGGAAGTCGGTGAGCCGAGTTCCGATTCCAGTCAAACACTATGCATTCACTTATGCACTGGTAGCCTTGGAAAAGGTTTTAATCCATCTCTTTCCTCCAGTTATGGGTTAAATAACTGAGGTCTGTTCATACAAGCTATGGAAAATATATTGTCACCAGCATTTACATTATTTTGACTATTGTCCTCATCTTTTGTACAATGTTTTGGCCATTGTATGCTCTGGTCTTCTTCAGGTGCCAGGAATTTCGAACCAAACCCTTTATTACAATCACTAGTGTATATGAACTTCATTCCTTGCATAGTAATGCTCGATTGGAAGTCATGAGCTATCTCCCTCTAAGCCTGCAAGTTATTTGTTCACCACTGTTGTAGTCTGGTATTGAACTCTCAAATCTAAAGATTCAAGTCAGGAACTAACCAACATCTTAAGGACACATGGCCCAGTGAATACAGACATTGGTTAGTCCCTGACTTGACTCTTAGAGTTGTGAGTGAAGAAACCTACCTTTTTGATCTGAACGTCCATAAAAAATCAAACTCCATTTTGTCTCCCATGACTCTAATGTAGTCATGTAATTAACTGCTGAATGACTTTCAGCTAAAGACAACAAATTTTGGTCTATTTTCGGTCGATTTTCTTCCTTTACTGAAACTTCCAGCTATTTACTTCCTGTAATGAAAGTAATACGCCATTGTATTTCTACACGTATTACTTTCATTACAGGAAGTAAATAGCCGGAAGTTTCAGTAAAGGAAGTAAATCGACAAAAATTTGTTGCCTATGCAGAACGTCATTCTGCAGTTAATTACATAACTTTGTGAGAGTTACAGGAGAGAAAAAGTGTGAGATATAGTTCGTTTTTCAATAACTAATTGTTGATTTGAGTTCAGCATATACATTTGCACAGAAATACTGCTATTTTGGATAAATTTGAAGGGGGAAAAGCCTTCAGGACCTAAAACGAAAATTTACCTTAAAGAGTTATGCTTCATCTGATGACCGTCTTTTATGGCTTTACAGGTCCATATGGGAGTGACAGTCTTGTTTCAAATGAATGCATGGGAAGACAATCTCCCTCATTGGCACTTTGTCTTTTTTCTTTCTGTTGAGTACGCTTCTTCCTGGCAGCAAGCCCTCGTTTCTCCTTTCCTTGTTCCAGCCCTCAGTGTAAATCCAGCATGAATGGCTGTTGAAAACATCTTCCCACCTCTTAATGTCCATGTCCATTTTGCAGACATCCTTAAAGTGAAGAGGAGGTCACCCTCTTGTTAATAATGGGGAAAATGAAACCAGGCGAATAGGTCCTTATTCCATGGCTCATCCATTATCTGGTGAGTTACCAGACATGTGATATTATTATCACCTATGAATACAATTCGATATTATTAGTGCTTCATTAGGGTGAGTAAGTTTTGTTTAATGGCATATCAACATCTGTGGGTCATTTACTGCCAAAAAGGTGGGGTTTTAACATATTTTTTTAATGTTTTGTTATAGAGAGTAGGTTAATTTAGTCAGATTTTAACAAAAATTTTGTTTTTATTCTCTTTTATTTTAAAAAACCGAAAATGTATTTTAGTTTTGTATTCAAAAATCTTTTGGTGAGAATTTTTTTCCTTCAAAAATGTGTTGTGGTAATAAGTTTTTCTTCAAAAATGTATATTTTTCTATAAAGTCTATTTTTATGCATATATATTTTGATAAAAGTATTTTTATACTATTATAGTGTTTTAACCCCAGTTTGGGGGTTAACTATTTGCCCATAGCTGGGACCCTAACAGGTGCAACCACTCCGGGTCAGAGTGAACCTGGGAACAATAGCAATTAAGAGGTGGTTCCATGCTCCTAAAAAACTCCCAATCAGAGGCCTTGCTGCTGGTTGCAGTTTACCTTCATGCCCAGGACCCTCATTAGCATTATTAGAAAATACCATATATACTGCTTCTTTTGGCTTGTGCACCTTTAAATGTAGTCCTTTATCTATTATTTTAATTCCATTTAACAAAGAATGTACTCTTTTTATTTTTATACTCATATGTGATCAATTGTACTGTTTCTCTTCTCAGCATGGACTAGCATCATAGCCTGGCATTGCCCGTGCAACTCAGAACATTTTAGTAGTAGGACTTGGTTATATAAAAACATAATTATATAAAAAATTGTTGTTTAAAAATTGTTAAATTCCATTAAAAAATCTATTTTCTTTTGTTTTGCGTAAACAAGATTTGATGTATTGTGTGACATTGTAAGCAACATTGCGTTTGTTTTTGTTTCAAAATTAATGGGGAAAATATTTACATTTTTCATTGACTAAATGAATTTAGCATAAAAATAAAAATTATTTATTTTGTTTTACTGAAATTAGAAATATGAAAACTATTATGCTCTCAGTTCAAAAATTTTTGAAGAATATTTAAAAATAAAGATATTTAATTTTAGAGGAAAAAGGTATATTAATGAGAATTAAAGACAGTTGATTTCCTGCATGAAATCTTTAGCAAAAAAAAGCTTTATTTTTTTTTTTTTTTTTTTTCTGAAGTATGAAATATCAACTCTAAAAAAAAAGACTTCATTAAATTAAGCACTGGTACTTTTTTTTTGACATATTTTGTTTTTGTTTGAAAAAACACTTTTTTAAAATATATTTCTATTGTTTAAAAATTACGAGGAAATATATTCACATTTTTGTTGCCTAAATGAATATTTAAAACGTCAGAATAAAAATTAAATATCAAGGCTCATTTTTTTAAAAATAAAAACATATTTTATTCACATTTTGACACGTGTGATTTGATTTCTGTGATGTAATCTAGCAACCATCATAGATCTTAGATGTTTTACAGAGCAAATGTAACAGTCAGCCCCATTGGCCAAAAAGTGATGGGGAATCAAGGTGTATACATATTCATTATCTATTCAGTAGACCTAATCGTCATATGCAGTATCCTGAGACGTAGGCATAGTCAATGGTGGTAGACCAGTAGACCTCTAGAAGGAAGATCTCTAGATCTCTCTTACTCATTCTGGACGTCCTTGCCTTGGTCTGTATTTATGGCTGACACCAGCCAATCACTTTCCAGTGACGGGGAACCAAGGTGTATACATAGTCATTACCTATTCATTAGACTTAATCGTTGTATGCAGTATCCTAAAATATAGGCGTGGTCAATGGTGGTAGACCAATAGACCTTCAGTGGAAGATCTCTAGATTTCTCTCACTCACTCTGGACATCCTTGCTTTGGTCTGTATTTATGGCTTACACTAACCAATCACCTTCCAGTGAGGGAGAACCAAGGTGTATACATATTCATTACCTATTCATTACATTAGAATTACACATTATGCAAACAACTACCTCAGTGAGAGAGTAGGAAATATGTAAACAATACTTGAATTATATTCCTCTATTACAAGTGATATACAGGCCAGAACCCATTTCCATACTGTATGCCAATCTGTAGAGACTACATGTATATCTATTTGAACCGTTCTGACAACATTTTTGGCACTTTTATAATTTTTGCCATTTCTCTCCTCTCTCATTTCTTACAATCCTTTGTTAAGGATCCCCTCACTATTCAACATAACTGATATGTCCCGGAATGGGATAGTTATCAATACAAGGTTGTTAAGTGGTTAAGGCAAATGTAATCGCATAGAACAATCTAGTCCATAGTTGTAATCGTCGTATGCAGTGTCCTGAGACATAGGTGTAGTCAATAGGAGACCAATAGTTCTCTAGTGGAAAGACTGGTAGATCTCTCTCTCTCACTCATACTGGACATCCCTGCCTTCGTCTTTATTTATGGCTGACAACAGCCAATCACATTCCAGTGACGGGGCACCAAGGTGTATACATATGCATTACGTTTTCAGTAGAATAATCGTTGTATGCAGTATCCTAAGACGTAGGCATAGTCAATAGTGGTAGACCAATAGACCTCTAGTGGAAGATTTTTAGATCACTCTTACTCACTCTGGGTGTCCTTGCCTTGGTCTGTATTTATGGCTGACACCAGCCAATCACATTCCAGTAACGGGGAACCAAGGTGTATACATATTCATTACCTATTCAGTAGACTAAATCGTCATATGCAGTATCCTGAGATGTTGGCATAGTCAATGGTGGTAGACCAATAGACCTCTAGTGGAAGATCTCTAGATCTCTCTCGTAGCAGCCTTGATCAACATATATCCATCAATCAACACATTTTATAGTATTAAAATTCACACAATTCAAGTTTCTAGAGCCACTCAAGGTAGAGAGTTGCTGAATGAGGTGTATGATATGAATAAAAAAAAGATGTAAAAAGAATTGAAGATTATAAAGATAAGGATAAGTAATCATTGCCCCTTGACATGAAGAGTTTAAAACTGTAGTGTTCATATAAGCATCCACCTGGGAACCTTTACCTAAATTACTTGGGACAAAGCTGATTGAGTGGGCATTTCTACATCACTGTACTGGATGCATCTATAACTGTGGACACCAGTCTAATCTATTGTGTTAAAACGAACCATAAATGTTCAATGATGTTGAAATCTGTGGTGTCTAGATAAGATGTTCTATTTCATTTGAATGTTCCTTGTGCCATTCAGCTACAACTTTAGCAGTATAAATAGGGGCATTATCATTCTGAAAAATTGCATTTTCTTCTGGAAACAGTACCTGAATTATAGGACGAATTTCATCACTTAAAATTCTTAAATAATCCAGACTGTTGATTTTAATAAATTTATTTAAACAATATCTGTAAAAAACAACAATTTTTTTCATTGTGTTAAATTGCTGTTGACCCTACAAAAAAGTTTTATCCATCATCTGAAAGCTTTGCTTTTAATTCTACTGGGGGTAATCCCACTAGAAAGTCATGATGACTTGATTACTTCGTACCAGTGCCTTTTATATGAACCTTGCCAATTGAGTACTTGAAGAAAATTCATTTTACTGTCATTTTTTATTGGTGCATTGCAGATTAACAACTGTTGTATCAATCATCACTTTGTTGTGAGGTATTGTCACTTTTTACTTAACATTTACAGCAACCACTTCAACTAAAAGCAATATTTGGTGAATTCATAGGAATCATGAGTGATCATGTCTCAAAAGAAACATGACTGACGAGGCAGAAGTTTTTCCTTCAGTAGGCTGCCATTATTTTCTGCAGTAGACTGGTTGCTGACCATGGCTATAGAACCCAAACTGTCCTGTTATTTAACCTGGAGCTGGTGGGAGAAGAAACATATTTATACCTTTCCCGAGAGTATTTGCATGAAAGTGAATGCAACAAATTCAACTGGAACTTGAACTCGGCCCTCAGGTTTCCTGCTTAGAACTGATATCCATAAAATTAAATGTAAAATTAAGGAACACAAAACATGATATTAAAACATACAACAGTTAACACATGTTGTTAACAAAAATAAGATCACTGGTGCCCCCTAGGTATGAATTTACATGAGATACTAGATTAGCAACTAGATCCCACCCTTTTACAGTGAAACCGATAAAATGCAACCACAACTTCTACTCCAACAGTTTCTTTTTTCGCACTTCCCGACTGTGGAATTCCCTTCCAAATGACTGCTTCCCCGATGGCTACAATCTCCAGAAGTTTAAATGTAAGTTCAATAGACAGCTCCTAACACACTAACTCGCTTCCATTCTTTCAAACACTCTTCCCATCCACCCAACCTCCAGCCTCCGTATGCATACCCATCTATCACCCCACTTCTGAAATCTCCTATATCTAACCACTCTTTCTTTTTACCTTCCCCTATGTAGCCCCAAGCGCAATAGTGGCAATGGAATGCCTTGCTTGGGGTGAAATGATTAAAAAAAAAAAATGTTTACACAATTGAAATCCCAAAAAAATACATTAAAAACTAGTTAAAAGAACAGGCTTGCTTGTGTGTATGTAAAACAAGTGTGTGTGATATACATGTGTGTGAGAGAGTTCAGTCGTTACATCAACAGGGGGAGAACTCACTTTCATTTTACTTTTTATGGAAATATCATGAAGTCAATACAGTTTCAACATCCAGCATAGTGTTACTTTTTCTTGTACCGTTGTAGGGTGAACATCTTCAGATCATCAATATAAGGAGTCTAGCAGTCTGTTTAATTAAATAATGGCAATAAATTTGTTTTCTACTTTGACCACCAATTACAAGTTGACTCCAGATTTTAATCTCTTCATTAGTTTGCTTTGTACTACAATTTGGAAACCTGGTATGTCTGCTGTTTGATACAGAAAATACTAGCATGGAGAGAATGTGTGTGGCAATGGTGGTGAGAGGTTGTTTACTTTGTATCACTTGATTTTCCACCCATTACTTCTCTATCAGATAAGAATCATCCAATTGTATTATTTTCTCTTATCAGTCACACACTCATGAGAACACATTCTGTAAGCTCATAACCTTTGCTTTATCAATGTCCATAACAAATACTGGTGAATAAAAAAAGCAAACCAAATAGTTTTTTTTTTCCACAAGCAAATACAAATTCAATTTCTTTAGTCACAATAACGAGAAAATTATGTACATGTTATCTTATACAGTTGAATAATTTTATGTTGCCACAGTGGTCCCCTATCCACTGCATTGTGGTCCATAGTGCTGAATAGTGCAATGATTTGCCAGTTCCTTGTGCACCAGGGATTTTGAAGTTACCCATTTCCTCCTGTTAGAAGTGGATTTGTTTTGAAGTCACCTTCTAGCATTTGCTTAAAGAGGCAGGACCTACAAAACAGCAGGTGATTTTGAAATCAGAGTGTTCTTCTCCTAGACTGGTTGTCACCCAAGGCTATTTCACCCAGTCATGATAGATTCATACCTTTCCAAAAGGTATTAACATGTAAATGAATGTAATGAACTCAAATAGAATTCACACTCGGCTCTCAAATACTTTAGTACGAGTTGGTAACAATTACTCATCCATTCCTCCACACATTACAAGGGATAACAAAGAAAAAATTGAATGTGCTGTCGATAGACAGGGCTCAAGTAGAACATCAGAATTTTGAATGTTAATTTTCAAGGCAGAAAACATCACATGAAATATTGTTATGGCATAAACTTCTGATACTCACAGGTTCTTGTATTCTATAAAGCTATCTTATAGGTGGCATGTACATTTCTTTCTCCCTAACTTCCAACCAAGGGCAAAATAAGAGGTTCAGTCTTGTGGCTGAGATTTATATATATTACAGGCAGAGTTAAACACCTCATCATCATCATCAAGCTTGGTTCATCTGATGCCTCTACAGTGCCTGAAACTGACATGGCTTGGGAAGCCAAATCAGGATTGTGGTGCCTTCTTTCTACTTCAACATCAGTCTTTCTCCACTCCTTCAAAGTGGAACAATTGAAATTAATAGCTGTTTGCTAGGATAGACGGGCATTAACTTCTGTTTCCCAGGTGCTGATTTTGGTTTGAAGGAGGGAAGATCTCAGCTGAACTTGAATCTTTATTTAGAGACTTTGCTACCAACGAGCTTGCTTCCAGCAGAGTCTTGAAGGGTCATTCTGGTGACAAGTCCTGACCACCTGAGGTGCTGCTTAAGGATAGCAATTTTAATGCTTATATTTTCAGCAATTGAGGACTGTCAAAAAATTGAGTATCTGTCAAAATTTGGGTTGTTGAAAACTTTCAAGCTTTTTCCAGGATTTTTCAGTATGCAAGTGGAGAGCAAGAGTGAGATGACAAATGCTTGGAAATCCATGAGTTTTGTTCAGAGGAAGAATTATTTTTTTTGTCCTGTTATTTAACCCATAACTGGAAGGAATAGATAGATTAATACCTTTCCCAAGGATATTTGCGTGTAAGTGAATGCAATCAATTCAGCTGGAATTCGAACTCGGTTCCTTGATTTCTCGTTCCGAGCCGATATCCAATGCACCACAACGCACATGTAAACACTCTTCTTTAATCCCCAAAGAGAAACTTTCCTACCAGCTATCAGAAGGAATGATGCTAGTCTCCTGGAGAGCAACACATTGCACCTCCTAGGCGTTACTCTGTCATCTGAATCAGAATGACAATATCAAACCTTTTGATTTTCAAATAAATATTGCTTTAACAATTTTCTTTTTTAGAATTAAAATAATTTTTTCACATCAACACTAGTGATTAGATTTTCAGTCTTTATTGCAAATTTCTTTAAATTAAGATAGTGTAATAAATAAATTTACAAATTTCTGATTGGCTGATTTGTTCTTATGGTTTTTTCACCCTTTTCTTGTTTATTAAAAACTAAAAAATTTTGGATTATAAAAAAATTATTTTATATTGCAATATGGCATTAAGAATTTTCTTTTTGAGGATAAAAATAATTTTTCAAGATAAAATTCCTACTAATGAATCCATACCTGAGAAGAGATAAGTTTCACAGGCATATTTGCACATAAGTGAATGCAATGAATGTGACTGGGATTTGAACTTGATTCTTTGATTTTTCATTCTGAGCCATTGTTTATTACACCACTTGCACACACATCGGGATATATGTAGACAGCATATAGTTTGTGTGGTAGCCAATTTCTTTGCATATTATGTGTATGCATAGAGACCTTTCTGGATAGAAAGTGAAACTAGATGATATACAGGCTAGAAAGGTGTTTTGTTAAGCCCTACTTTTTGACAGCAGGTCTACAAGAATTGATTGAAAGTGGATGAAACTGAAAGGTATATGAAGTACTAGCAGTATAGCGCAGCATTGCTCAGGTGTAATGAAAGCTTTAAAACTAATCCATGGTCCTGGAGCTCAGACTCTTTGGACATTGGCACGAAAGACTAAAAAGCAATAGTTTTTTCCAGTTAAAGTGAAACCATAGACTGAAAGAAAAATAAATGGATGTAAGTCAAATTTTGATTTCCTGGTATCGATATCAAATAAGTTTTTTTCATCATAAACTAAATTTTAAAGGATAAATATGTCCTCTGAGTAAATGGTATCATGGCTGAGACTAAGAACTACAATTATACCTACTTATAGCCAAACCTGAAGCAAAAACTAAAATAAAAGGGCTGAAAAAAATACAGACGTACAGGAAGATAAACAGATACACACACAAACATCTTGCCTTTTATATATATTATCAATTTTCTGCACTATTGTAAGAACTGCAACCTTGAAACTTCTGAATATCATTTCTTATGTCTTTGTCTATGAGTGTATCAAATTTGATTAAAATCGGAAAACCGACTTTTTCAATTATCGATTTTTGATATTTATCGGGGGTATCTCAACACAAAACCTAGCTAAGAATACTCGCAGATGCTTATAGTACAACTGTGTAAATTTTCAAGAAAATCAGTTTAGCCATTTTGGAGTCTATAGGTAATGGACACACACAGACAAATTTCCATTTATAAATAAGTTTAGATACTTAAAATATTTACCAGTGATTTGAAACAAAAATTTCTTTAAATCTGAGTGAAAAATTGTTACAGAATGATGTTATGGTAATTTACCCATGAACACAAGAACTCTTCCAACTATAAATAAGTAGCAGTTTCTGCAGTCTCTTCCAGCAGATAGTTCTGACAGCCAAACCAAACAGTCACACTGATAACCTTCTCATTTTGTATCTGCTTTGTACAACTTTGTTAACATATTTGTTTAACTCTATTCCTTCTTTGTGTCTTTATTTCTGGCCTAACATTTGTTCTGGCCTAACAATGCCACAACAAATGTGGATGCTGGGCTAGGATGGCCAACGATTGGTCACCTTGTGGGCATGGTATCCTAAAAAGTGATGGATTGCCTGAAAGTGCCTTTGTCTAAAGTTTTAGGTAAAAGACTAAAACAGTAGATGGCTGCATGAATGTTGAATTATCAACATGCTTTCTGAACATGGATTCCATATACAAGCTAAGGCCACACATGGTAGGATGCTAAATTATTCTGCACACTGTCTCCAAGAATCAATGTTACCATGCCTACTCTTCTTGTAAATGAATAAGAAATAGATTCTTTCTTTCATTTGAAGAAGATGCTTTGGGGTTCAAAGATTTGAAGCCAATGCTAACGTGGAACACAATCAAAATGTTGCTTTCTAATCTACATTCTGAAAAAATAAAAGCAAAAAACCAAAAAACATGGCCACAATTCTGAATGCTGATTTTCAAGGTCTAATTGAATGTCTGAGGAAATTCCATCTTGCTACCCACCTTTCTCCAACAGGCATTTGGCCTTGAGTTTCCATTATTTAAGAAAACCATAAAGAAAATAAAAGAAGTAGAAACTGATTTTATTGCATTGCATTTTCTATGTCTTCACTCTTGGGCGGTTTCAGAGATCAAAATGTAATTAATTCCAGAAATGTTCACAATACGGCAGGGATTGTAATCTTGATATTGAGTTTCAGATTTAATTGACATGGAAAATAAACAAAAATCACATTTTGACCTTCCAAAATGGAAAATATATTTTTCTAATTCAATAATAATTTTAAAATTATTTTTGTTGTGATTTTGAAAAATAACATTTTTTGGATTATCAGAGCTGTTAACAAAGTGTGTTTTTTTTTCCTGAAAGCCAATTAGAAATAAAATTTTAAAATATTACCAAAGAGAAAATGAGAAATACATTTTCAATTACGATCATTTCATACAATGACAGAAGCTTGCAACACACACAATTATTTTATTTTATTAGGTGATACTCTTTTATCAATATTCAAATTCCAAAGAGAAAATTCCGACTGCAGGGTTACTGATTCAAACAATGGAAAGATAATTATTTGTAGAATTATTTTTTCTGAGACAAAGTAATTGACATATGACAATATGAGAAAATTAGTTAGTTTTCATCTCGGACAAACAGGATTACTGTTAATATTCTTTGAAAACAATTTCTTTTATTCACAGAGAACTCAATAGCTTATGGCATTTCTTAATCGTTGCTTCTAAGTGGTTTCATTAGGTTTAATCAATGAACCTAATCATGTGTAGAATTTATGTAATCAAAACATGTTCAGATCAATATATCTATCTTAGTCTGTTTTTATCTATTTTTATCAGTCTGTTTGTATATATCTCACTATCTTAGTCTATTCTCATCTATCTATCTATCTATCTATCTATCTATCTATCTATCTATTTGCAGTCTGTTCTTATCTATCCATCTATCTATCTATCTATCTATTGCAGTCTGTTCTTATCTATCTATCTATCTATCTATCTATCTATCTATCTATCTATTGCAGTCTGTTCATATCTATCTATCTATCTATCTATCTATCTATCTATCTATCGCAGTTTGTTCTTATCTATCTATCTATCTATCTATCTATCTATCTATCTATCTATCTATCTATTGCAGTCTGTTATTATCTATCTATCTATCTATCTATCTATCTATCTATCTATCTATCTATCTATTGCAGTCTGTTATTATCTATCTATCTATCTATCTATCTATCTATCTATCTATTGCAGTCTGTTCTTATCTATCCATCTATCTATCTATCTATCTATTGCAGTCTGTTCTTATCTATCTATCTATCTATCTATCTATCTATCTATTGCAGCCTGTTCTTATCTATCTATCTATCTATCTATTACCGTCTGTTCTTATCTATCTATCTATCTATTGCAGTCTGTTCTTATCTATCTATCTTTTTGCAGTCTGTTCTTATCTATCTATCTATCTATCTATCTATCTATCTATCTATCTGTACCAGTCTGTTCTTATCTATCTATCTATCTATCTATCTATCTATCTATCTATCTATCTATCTATCTATCTATTGTCTGTTTATCTATCTATCTATCTATCTATCTATCTATCTATCTATCTATCTATAGCAGTCTGTTCTTATCTATCTATCTATCTATCTATCTATTGCAGTCTGTTCTTATCTATCTATCTATCTATCTATCTATCTATCTATCTATCTATCTATTGCAGTCTGTTCTTATCTATCTATCTATCTATCTATCTATTTACAGTCTGTTCTTATCTATCTATCTATCTATCTATCTATCTATCTATCTATCTATCTATCTATCTATCTATCGCAGTTTGTTCTTATCTCTCTATCTATCTATCTATCTATTGCAGTCTGTTCTTATCTATCTATCTATCTATCTATCTATTGCAGTCTGTTCTTATCTATCTATCTATCTATCTATCTATCTATCTATTGCAGTCTGTTATTATCTATCTATCTATCTATCTATCTATCTATCTATCTATCTATCTATCTATTTATAAGTCTGTTATTATCTATCTATCTATCTATCTATCTATCTATCTATCTATCTATCTATTGCAGTCTGTTATTATCTATCTATCTATCTATCTATTGCAGTCTGTTATTATCTATCTATCTATCTATCTATCTATCTATCTATCTATCTATCTATCTATTACCCAGTCTATTTATTATCTATCTATCTATCTATCTATCTATCTATCTATCTATCTATTGCAGTCTGTTATTATCTATCTATCTATCTATCTATCTATCTATCTATCTATTGCAGTCTGTTATCTATCTATCTATCTATCTATCTATCTGTGCAGTCTGTTATTATCTATCTATCTATCTATCTATCTATCTATCTATCTATCTATCTATTGCAGTCTGTTATTATCTATCTATCTATCTATCTATCTATCTATCTATCTATCTATCTATTGCAGTCTGTTCTTATCTATCCATCTATCTATCTATCTATCTATTGCAGTCTGTTCTTATCTATCTATCTATCTATCTATCTATCTATCTATCTATTACCTTCTGTTCTTATCTATCTATCTATCTATCTATCTATCTATCTATCTATCTATCTATCTATCTATTGCAGTCTGTTCTTATCTATCTATCTATCTATCTATCTATTGCAGCCTGTTCTTATCTATCTATCTATCTATCTATCTATCTATCTATTGCAGTCTGTTCTTATCTATCTATCTATCTTTTGCAGTCTGTTTCTTATCTATCTATCTATCTATCTATCTATCTATCTATTTAGTCTGTCTTATCTATCTATCTATCTATCTATCTATCTTCCCCGTCTGTCTGTCTCTATCTATCTATCTATCTATCTATCTATCATTGCAGTCTGTTCTATCTATCTATTTATCTATCTATCTATCTATCTATTGCAGTCTGTTATTATCTATCTATCTATCTATCTATCTATCTATCTATCTATTGCAGTCTGTTATTATCTATCTATCTATCTATCTATCTATTGTAGTCTGTTATTATCTATCTATCTATCTATCTATCTATCTATCTATCTATTGCAGTCTGTTATTATCTATCTATCTATCTATCTATCTATCTATCTATCTATCTATCTATCTATCTATTGAGTCTGTTATTATCTATCTATCTATCTATCTATCTATCTATCTATCTATCTATCTATTGCAGTCTGTTATTATCTATCTATCTATCTATCTATCTATCTATCTATCTATCTATCTATTGCAGTCTGTTCTTATCTATCTATCTATCTATCTATCTATTGCAGTCTGTTCCTATCTATCTATCTATCTATCTATCTATCTATCTATCTATCTATCTATTGCAGTCTGTTCTTATCTATCTATCTATCTATTGCAGTCTGTTCTTATCTATCTATCTATCTATCTATCTATCTATCTATCTATCTATCTATCTATCTATCTATCTATTGCAGTCTGTTCTTATCTATCTATTGCAGTCTGTTCTTATCTATCTATCTATCTATCTATCTATCTATCTATTGCAGTCTGTTCTTATCTATCTATCTATCTATCTATCTATCTATTACAGCCTGTTCTTATCTATCTATCTATCTCTCTATCTATTGTAGTCTGTTCTTATCAATCTCACTTTGCTCATATGTATCTATTCCAGTCTGTTCTCATCTATCTCAGTCTACTCATATCTATCTATCTATCTATCTATCTATCTATTGTAACAATTTTGTCACAATTTTAGTTGGGGCTCAGTTTCTCATACATTGTTATAGTAAATCAATCCTCTATTTTGGAACCACTCGTGTTGGGATCGCTTTGTTTATGTTTTTTTTTTTGACAAGTTCTTGCCTTTTTTTATGGCTTTGGGGTTGCTTTGTTTTTTTTGGGCGGGGGATGAGTTGTTGCTCTTGTTTTTGTCTTTTTCAAGTTTTCTTCAGTTATAATGATGGCATCTTCCTCGGAAACTCTAAAAATGACTTTATTCAAAAATGTTGAGTGGTTCCAAAACTGAGCCTCATGTAAAATTGTTTAAATACAAAAATTTTTCCAAATTTTTTTTGTCAGTCGGAATGTTTAGGGTGTAATCGATAAGATTGCATTGAAAAAGTCAAAAACAATTAAAAACAACAAATTTAAAGGTGGTGGTTCGAGTCTCCTTCAGGTCTGCCAAACTTCCCATTGTAATATCATACATTCCTTTTAACATTAGCTGCAAATCTTTGTTGTCAAATAGTAATTTTTGACAACAAAATGGTTTTGACAGAAAAGTGGTTTTGTTAACAAAGGGGTTTGTCATTGGTTGTCATTGTAGGTCTTCTAACATTTTCTATAAGGTATCTTTTCCTACATTTTCTATAAGGTATCTTTTCCTACATTTTCTATAAGGTATCTTTTCCTACATTTTCTATAAGGTATCTTTTCCTACATTTTCTATAATATCTTTTCCTACATTTTCTATAAGGTATCTTTTCCTACATTTTCTATAAGGTAAGAATAAGAATGGGTTAAGATAGTTGAATGCATAAAACTCACACTTTAAGTTTAGTGTGTCACCATATCTCCTACCAGATTGAAACCGTTACTACTGTTTTTATTGAAGAATGTAGATTGCTGATGAACTGTAAGTTGTATGTTCCCCTAAATTTTCTATAAGGTAGGTTTTTCTACCTTTTACTATATGGTAAGTTTTCACATTCTTCCTTATGGCATATTTCCAACAATTTACCATTTCAATGGTTTTCAACATTTTTCCTATATTGTCAGTTAAATACCATATGTGATACATGCTTAAGTGATCATGTCTCTTTAGAGACATGACTAACTGGGAAGAAGATTATCCCGCAGTAGGTTGCCATTACTTTCTGTGGTAAACTGGTTGCTATAACCCAATCTGTCTGATTATTTAATCCATAACTAGAGGGAAGAGATGGATTAATATTTTTCCCAAGGGTATTTGCATGTAATGTTAACTATATTTCACAATATAATAGGTGTTCTAAATATTCTATATGGTTGGTGATATGTCCTGGAAAGGGATATATATATATATATATATAGATATATATATATCATTCAAAGTAGCTAAGTGGTTTTGGCAATGTAAGTGGGTATGACAATCTTACATAATGGACTGGTACTTGTTGTAGGTGTATGCAGTATGCTTAAGCGCAGGCTTATACAATAGGTGTAGTCAATAGGTGTTCCAATAGGCATAGTCCTAGGCATCCCTGCCTTAGTCTGTATGTATGGCTGACACCAGACAATCATATTACTGTATGGGGGATATGTATATTCATTACATCCATATATTTCCTGTATTTTACTATATGGTGTGTTTCCTACATTCTCTCAGTCAGTCAGTTAAGTGCCATACGTGATACATGCTTGGGCGATCATATCTCGAAAGAGACATGACTGACTGTGCAGAAGATTATCCTGCAGTAGGTTGCCATTGCTTTCTGCAGTAGACTGGTTGCCAGCCAAGGCTATAGAACCCAATCTGTCCTGTTATTTAACCCATAACTGGAAGGAAGAGACGGATTAATACCTTTCCCAAGGGTATTTGCGCATAAGTGAATGCAATGAATTCAACTGGAATTTGAACTCGGCTCTCCGATTTTTCGTTCCAAGCCAATATCCACTGCACCACAACGCACATCCTATACTGACATTATAACAAGAAAATAAAAAATCCTTTCAAAAATTACTGTTTTCTACAAGCAGTAGTTTATGTATAATATCTTTAATGACCAAAGAGGAACAGACGTTGCTACCAAGGTTATAATAATAAAAAAAAAGTCCTTTCAAAAATTACTGTTTTCTACATAAAGTAGTTTATGTATAATATGTTTTTTTACCACGAGGTTGTAAAAAATACCAGGTTGGGAAACTGGCGCGGGATATCCCTCTCTCAATGAGGGTGAATGGGCCTCTTTTAAGCCATGGTAGGCAAGCCATCTAATGATGGTGTCACAATAAAAACACCCTTGGTAGATCTAGCGAGGCATCAAATATTCAGCTACTGACAAGATTTGGAATCTCGGCTGAGGCCACAGAATGATGATGATGATGATATATTAGGTTTTCTACAATATCTATATGGTAGGTTTTCTACATTATCTATATGGTAAAATTTCTACATTTTACTATTTGGTAGATTTTCTACATTCTATATGGTAGGTTTTCTACAATATCTATATGATAAGTTTTCTACATTATCTATATTGTAAATTTTCTACATTTTACTACATGGTAGTATATATTGTAAGTGAACTACATTTTCTATAGTATAGATTTTCTACACTTTTCCAGTACGGCATATTTTATACATTTCTATATGATATGGTTTCTACACTTTTAAATGCTGGAATTTCTACATTTTACTATACTTTTTCTTTTTTTTTATAGTTGTGTTGCCCCAAGCAAGGCATTTTATTACCAATGTTGAACAGGGGGTTACATAGGAGGAAAGTTATGAGAAAGAGTGACAGTTTACAGGGGGTGTCAGGAAGTGGGTAAGAGAAGGATAAGAATACTGATGAGAGTGGAGTGAACAAAGAAAAGAGCATGAGAGAGAGAGGGGGAGGGGGAGGGGGGATGCAAGTTAGTGAGAGAGTGAGATGACTATTGACTTTACATGTGAATTCTTGGAGATTGTAGCTGTCGGGAAAGCAAGTAAATGGAAGGGAATTCCACAGGCAGGAAGTGCGAGAGAAGAGGCTGCTGGAGTAGAGTTTGGGTTTATGTTTTGTTGGTTTCACAGTAAAAAGGTGGGACCTAGTTGCTGACCTGGTGGCTTGAGTAAATTTATAGATAGAGGTTACCAGTGAGTTAAGTTCATCTGAGCAGAAGCTGTGAAAGTATTTGTAGAGAGACACAAGTAAGCCACATTGCGCTGGTGGGAAAGTGGCTGTATTCGAGCTGCCAAGTACGATATGTTTTCTACATTTTTTCTTATATGGTAGTTTTCCTACATTTTCTATATGGCAGGTGTTATACATTTGCTACGTTGCATGTTTCCTACCTTTATTTTCTGTTATATTTTTACCTTATTTCTATACCTCAAATTTTATATATATTCTGTATTGAGTGTTTTTTATTGTTCCTAAATGGTATACTTCTTCATTTGATATATGTCATATTTTTTATATATTTTTTTTAAAAATCATATCACCCCGAACAAGGCAGTAACGCCACTGTTGTGCAGGGGGCTATGAGAGAGTGAAAAGATTTGGAAAAGAGAAAGCCGGAAACCACATCCTAAACAGGGAGCAAAGGATGAGCCCCTACACCTGTACAATAGACATGGGTGGAGTGTGAACCGGGTGATAGTTTAGTCTATCTACTCCAATTAAAAAAAAAAAAAAAAAGAAAAAGGAGTGAAAAGATTGGAAAAGAGAAAGCCGGAAATCACATCCTAAACAGGGAGCAAGGGATGAGCCTCTACACCTGTACAATAGACGTGGGTGGAGTGTGAACCGGGTGATAGTTTAGTCTATCTACTCCAATTGAAAAAAAAGATTTCTGACATTTTCTTATTTTTTCCACATTTTACTCATCGCCGATTTTCTACAAATGGTAGAATTTCTTTATTTTCTAAATGATAGGTTTTTTAAAAAAAATTCCTATATTTTAGATTTATACTTTTTTTATATGCTAGGTTTTCTACATTTTTATATAGTATATTTTCTACCTTATATTATATTTTCTAAATTTCTATATGGTAGGTTTTCTATATTTTCCTCTCCAATAGTTTTCTACATTTTCTATACGATAAATTTTCTACATTTTCCTGTATGATAGTTAACTAACTTTTCTATATTTTCTATATTCCAACTGAATTCATTGCATTTACTTACGTGCAAATACCCTTGGGAAAGGTATTAATCCGTCTCTTCCTTCCAGTTATGGGTTAAATAACAGGACAGATTGGGTTCTATAGCCTTGGTCTACCACAGAAAGCAATGGCAACCTACTACAGGATAATCTTATGCCCAGTCAGTCATGTCTCTTTTGAGACATGATCGTCCAAGAATGTTTCACGTATGGCACTTAACTGACTGATAATAGATGGAAACATGATTGAGGCTACACACTGGGCATAAAGTGGGGGATCAGTTTTATATTGTTATGAAGTAATAAACTGATCCCCCACTAATTACTACTTAATAATATAATACATCTCTTCCTCCTCTAAATACAATCAAATAATAGGACAGATTGGGTTCTATAGCCTTGGTTGGCAACCAGTCTACCGCAGAAAGCAATGGCAACCTACTGCGGGATAATCTTCTGCCCAGTCAGTCATGTCTCTTTTGAGACATGATCGTCCAAGCATGTTTCACATATGGCACTTAACTGACTGATATGTTATGTTTCCTACTTTTCATACATTGTTGGTTTTCTGTCTTTTTCAATAAAGTTTTATATATTTCTATATGACAAGTTTTCTATATTTCTTGATGATAGGAATTCTTTATTGTCTTTATGTTAGATTTTTTTACAATTCTATATAGTAAATTTTCTGCACATTTTTCCTATATGGTAGGCTTTCCTGATTTTCTGTATGGTTGGTCTACATTTTCTACATAGTTTGATTCTACATTTTTCAATAAAGTATGTTTTCTAAATTTTCTTTGTGATAGTTGTTCAAAATTTTCTATATGCTAGATTTTTTATTTTCTACAGAGTAGTTTTCTACCTACTAGCAGTATAGCCCAGCATTGCTCAAGTGTAATGAAAGCTTTAAAACTAATCCATGGTCCTGGAGCTCAGACTCTTTGGACATTGGCACAAAAGACTAAAAAGGAATAGTTGTTTCCAGTTAAAGCAAAACCATAGACTGAAAAAAAAAATGAATGGATGTAAGTCAAATTTTGATTTCCTGATATTGATATCAAATAAGTTTTTTCATCATAAACTGAATTTTGAAGGCTAAATAAGTCCTCTGACTAAATGGTATTATGGCTGAGACTAAGAACTACAATTATACCTACTTAAAGTCAAACCCAAAGCAAAAACTAAAATAAAAAGGCTGAAAAAATACAGACATACCGGCAGATAAACAGATACACACACAAACATCTTGCCTTTTATATATATATATTAACGATTTTCTATTGTAAGAACTGCAACCTTGAAACTTCTGAATATTTTCTTATATTTTTGTCTATGAGTGTATCAAATTTGATTAAAATCAGACCACTCCTTCAATAACCCAATTTTTTGATTCTCAATTTTCAGTATTTATCAGGGGTACCTCGACACAAAACCTAGCTAAGAACACTCGCAGACACTTATAGTACAACTGTGTAAATTTTCAAGAAAATCGGTTCAGCCGTTTTGGAGTCTATAGGTAATGGACACACAGACACACACAGATGCACACATACAGACAAAGTTCCATTTATAAATAAGTTTAGATAAGATATTTATAAACATTATATTTGGTAGATACTTATTTCTTTTAATTAAACAATGCAAATGACATCAGCAGTGCTAGGTAGTTGAAATTTAATAAAGGTGCTGTGCCTTTCATTGTTAGTTATCAATATTTAATAATAAACAAACATATGGTTGATTCTGTCACATCTCGATGTTTATTTAATCCAGCAACATATCTTTTCTGAAGGTTCACCTTGACACACTTCCACGTAAACTTTCCCTCTTTTATGCAGTGGTGGCTTTTGACGTGAAAACCACTCATAAAATATAAATAAATCTGTGAATAAAGATTTGGATTTCTAGAATTTAAAAAAAAAATTATTAAGCATGTTCTTTTTTTAAACTTTGATATACAAACAAACAAGATTATTTTATCAAAGATTTTGGATATATTTTTCTATATTTTTGACAAGAAGCATTGTATTTATTTACACTACACTTGGGAAAGGTATTAATCCGTCTCTTCCTTCTAGTTATCGGTTAAATAACAGGACAGATTGGGTTTTATAGCTTTGGTCGGCAACCAGTCTACCGCAGAAAGCAATGGCAGCCTACTGCGGGATAATATTCTGCTCAGTCAGTCATGTCTCTTTGGAGACATGATCGCCCAAAGCGTGTATCGCGCATGGTACTTAACTGACTGATATTATAGGGATTGTTGTCCTCATCTTTGTTGCTATATTCACGACATTTCTGCCCTTGTACGCTCAAGCCTTCTTCAGATGATTCAAATTTTGAAATGAACGCTTTATTTTCTTCACGGGTTTAAATTGTATTAGTAATTATAATAATCAACAAAAAATAATAAAGTAATCAGTAAAAAATAAAGAGTAAAAAAAAAATTAACAATCAACAGAATAAAATCGCTACAAGTAATGGGATTTAGATACCCAATTATTTCTATTCAGAAGCTTCTAGAATTCAGAAGCTTCTAGAATTCTGGGAAATCTAACCAATATCATCCACCCAATAACTACTGGAATAATGCAATAAACTTTCTACCCATGATATGAAGATTGCTTTTAAGAATGAAATAGACTGTCACCACTGGTTGTTGAACTCACTGTCAACATATCTATATATATATATATATATATATTTTTAATCATTTCACCCAGAGCAAGACAGAAATGCCACTGATGTGCAGGGGGATACATAAATGTAAAAAGATTAATTAGAAAAGAGTGAGGAGTACAACCTAGTTAGAAAGGAACAATAGAAAGCTGAGAAAGCAGGTGTGATGACAGATACATAGGTGGAGAGAAAGGGAGGGTTATACAGGGGTGGAGAGAGAGCTAGAGTCCAGTGGTTAGTAGATGAGTATTGACTTTGCATTTGAATTTCTGGAGGTTGTAGCTGTCAGGAAAGCAAGAATATGGAAGCGAGTTCCACAGGCGGGAAGTGCGAGAGAAGAAGCTGCAGGAGTAGAATTGTCGTCTGCATTTGGCTAACCTGACTGTGAATGGGTGGGACCCAGATGCCAGTCTGGTTGCACAAGTAAACACCTGTTGAGGAGGCATCAGTGACTTAAGTTTGTCTGAGCAGAAGCCATGAAAGTATTTCTAGATATGTCCAACTGATAGAAACCAGGGTCTTTTCACTTCTGTTGGATAAATCCATCCCTGATTGACCATGTTTTTTCAGAGTATAGCCATACACAGCAAATTTGGTCACTTGTTGGTAATTAAGGCATGTTAACCCATATTTGGAGGTTTTGAATACAGAGTTTTCCTTCTCTCAGCCCAAGACTAAAAGCCTCAGCCTACTCTGCTATTTAATCCATAGCTGGAGGTAAAAGAGATGGATTCTCCCCTTTCCCAGGGGTATGTGGTGAATATGAAATAAAAGTAACTGTCTTTTCTTCACTGTTTGCAAATTTACAATCCAGTGTAAATATGTATTTCTAACCAATAGAAAAAAAGGATTAACTCTGTAATAAAAGAAAAAGATGAAGCCAGATTTTGTGAGCCTGTGTGAATTATTTTCTAACCAATGAAAAGGAAGTGATTTACAAAACTGAGAGAAATTAACAAGCCAGTATCAAAAAGTTCTTTGATATCAGTCAGTCAGTAAGTGCCATACGGGATACACATTTTGGGCAATCATATCTCGAAAGAGACATGGCTGACTGGGCAGAAGATTGTCCCGCAGTAGGTTGCCATTACTTTCTGTGATAAACTGGTTGCCAGCTAAGGCTATAGAACCTAATCTGTTCTGTCATTTAGCCCATAACTGGTGGGAAGAGATGGATTAATACCTTTTCCAAGGGTATTTGTGCGTAAGTGAATGCAAGGAATTCAACTGGAATTTGAACTCAGTTCCTTGATTTCTTGTTCCAAGCCAATATCCACTGTACCACAATGCACATCTTTGATATAAATAGAGAAAAAATGTTGATTCAGTCAGATAGGAGCAGATAGGACACCACTACAATGTAAACACCACCGTTGTAAGGTTTGGCTTTTTTTTCTATACTCTAAGTTATATCAGGCTCTTTTTCATTTTTCAGTTTTAATTCCCACACGTGATTAGCCAGTTTTGTACAATTTTTAGTAGTTTTCCAGCTTAAATGTAGATTTCTGATTATTCCGCCTCCATTCCTTTCTGATATATCCCCGGAAAGGAATATCAGTGTAAAGATTAGTGGAAGAATGGTACTCGACACAGGAAATAGAAATAACGAATTTATTGTACGAATGTACAATTAACAATAAGATACAGATAAGCAATCAACGAGTAGAAGCGGAATAAACTATCAAATAGAGAATGCCTTTGTCTAAAATGTTTGCTCTCTCCACTTGTCACTGTCCTTTATAATCTAGAGCATTCCATTCTCGGGGATGGCAGGATGTTCCGCTATAACATGATGGCTAGAATAACCTAAAGAATGCATTATTAGTACAGAAAAAGTTTTCAGAAAAAAAGTCTTCATCAGTAGAAAATGAATCGTTTACTTGTTAAATTTTATTCCCATAAAGTAATAATTTTGTTGAGTACAGAAGCACATAAGGACATACCAAAAAGCGAATTAAATGCTTTTACATCATATTAAATACCACTAGGATGTCAAACTGCCCTGTATAAAGTTTTGGTCTGACAAGATGCTGGTGGTGTTTGGGATGTGATATATCCTGGAAAGGAATATCGGTGTAAAGATTAGAGGAAGAATGGTACTCGACACAGGAAATAGATATAATGAATTTATTGTACAAATGTACAATTAACAATAAGATACAGATAAGCAATCAATGAGTAGGAGCGGAATAAACTACCAAATAGAGAATGCCTGCACCTAAGACGTTTGATCTCTTGTACTGCTTGCCACCGTCCTTTATAGTCTAGAGCATTCTGTTCTCGGGGAAGGTAGGATGTTCCACGATAACAGTTTTTTGTCTTTTAATCATTTCATGCCAAGCAAGGCAGAACTGCTACTGGATGAATGGTACTTGACACAGGAATACGATATAATGGATTTATTGTACTACTGTACAATTAACAATAAGATACAGATAAGCAATCAACGAGTAGGAGTGGAATAAACTATCAAATAGAGAATGCCTTCGCCTAAGACGTTTGCTTCTCCTCGTACCGCTTGTCACCATCCTTTATAGACTAGAACATTCCATTCTTGGGGATAGCAGGATGTTCCACTGTAACACTTTCGTAAACCCAAAATATGTTTTTGTCCATCTGTATCAGGTATCTCTGCTTTATAAATAACCCTTTTGTTTTACAAAGTCTGTTAAGCGGGCATTTGATTTTATCCCTACAGTTACTTTCTTTAATACTGTTTAACTTAAAAGTAAAATCTGAAATAGGGCAAGTATTTTTTTAAATTAAAACACTTACCAAAAATCACAGAATTAAATAAAAATTTACAATAGGAATTCAAACAAATTAAATTATAACTGTACGAGGAATTTAATGAATAACATAAAAATATATGCTAGAAACATAAATAATATCATTCAATGTAACATTACTAAAAATTAATGTCAAATATTAAATAGATAGATCTGTATAGTGAGCTCAGTGGATATTGTCCAGAGCAATATGATATACATACAGGGAAACTCAACAAATCATCTAAAGCAGTTATAAAATATAATTTATTTTTACAGGTAAGTTTTTGTTACACATCTCTTCAGACTGCAGAATATATTTGTTGAATTCAATGTATTCTACGGTATGAAGAGATGGGTAAAGAAAACTTACCCATCAAAATGAATTAATGTTTATAACCACTTTAGATGATGTATTAAGTTTTCTTTTATATATATATATATATATATATATATATATATATTTTTTTTTTTTTTTTCTTTCTTAAATGAATTATTTTGCTACCTTGGTTTCCACCATGAGTGGTTTCTTCAGGTGATTTTAATTTTTAAGTTTTTAAAAATCGCCTGAAGAAACCACTCATGGTGGAAACCAAGGTAGCAAAATAACTCATTTAAAAATGAAAAATATTCAAAAGTTCTACAATATAATTGTATAGAACACTTTTTAATACAAATGTGTACTGGTCTAACCCTATTAGGAAATAAGTATTAAACAATCAATATATATATATATATATATATACATATATAAATTAGTCATCCATATACAAGCCTGTTTTGCTATATCACAGCTCATCAGTGTGGCTAGACACATCCACTTGCCTCTGGCCGGGATCGAAACTCGATTGATTTGGTGTCAGTCAGAGTTGCTACCCACTAAGCCATCGACACATAGTATCAGAGTATATATATAACTGAGTATAGGGTACGTATGGATGGAATAATATTCCTTATCCAAAGAAAGGCTATTCTTAAAAAAGTGCTCAATACAAAGTAGAGCTAATAATATTTATTCAGAAATTACAACACAGATATGTTATAATATCACTACAAAAGTAGCTATTTTTTCTGACACTTCTTGTCTTGTCAAGTGATAACCACATCACCTGACAAAACACAAGAAGTCTCGAAACAAAATAGCTACTTTTGTAGTGATATTATATATCCATGTTATAATTTCTGAATAAATATATATATCCTGAGTTAAAAGCAATCAGAGTCTAACTGTACTGATGAGCTGTGATACTGCGAAACAGATCTATCTGCAGTGACTATTTACGCTCTCACACCCTGATTGAGCACTCTGGAAGAATGGTAGACTTTGAAAAACAGTAGCTACTCTGGCATATACACATCGCTCATTCAGTAATGAATTAGAACACTCTGGCTATTGTGCACGTATAATGATAATCTACACACTAAAAAGTCTGTCTTCTTCTACCGAGCGCCCAGAGCTCAGAGGTAGACTCGCTGACTGACGCCAATTCGGTCGAGTTTCAATCCTGAGTTAAAAGCAATTGGAGTCTAACCGTACTGATGAACTGTGATACAGCAAAACCGATTTGTCTGCGGATGACTATAGATAGATAGATGTGTATTTTAATTTAAAAGAAAATTTTAATACTTTGAATATCCTTTTTAGTTTACACTAACTTGAATGTCACATAGTTTTTGAGAAGAAAAATAGAAAAATTTGTGTAATCTAAATTTGTTGAAAGGAACACATTCAAATAATTGCTGTCACATCACCAGACCATATTCTGTTATTGAGTCAGTTTTATATAAAATAAAAACAACTCTTTATTTAAAATTTCTAATAGGATGCAATCTAGACAATTTCATTAGAAACAAAGCAAAGAGTACTGAACTGCTATGTATCTTCCTATATAGTAATGAATGCTGGACAATCTGCTCACAGATAAAAAAGAAAACTGAGGCAACAAATATATAGTTCTACAGAAGGATGGTGAGAATAGCATAGACCAAACATGTAAGCAGCAATGAAGTTTTAAGGAAAATTTTTAAAAAATGAAACATACTTAGCAAAATGAGTACTGGAATTTCTAGGGGCACATAATGAAGAACTGTTTCTTGGTAATTTGAAATTCATGGGACATGAGAAGAGAGATAAACAAAACAGTATGTAATCTTTTAGGGAGACATGGAGAGCCATGATCGCCTACGTCCTGAAGGGACAGGGCACATAGAAGAAGAAGAATCTGTTTAACAAGCATACAAAGAAGGTCACCTTCAGTTGCATGTAAAAACTGGTTTT